>JAVLVB010000430.1:791089-850813 GCA_032876305.1 Orestias chungarensis | reverse complement strand
GGATGCCGTCTCTCCGGATCAGACCAGGTTTTTCCCAAAAGGTTTTCCAATTATCAATGTAACCCACACCGTTTTCTGGACACCACCTAGATAAGTAACGGTTGAATGACAACATGCGACTAAACATGTCGTCAACGGTCCGATCAGGCAGGGGACAATAGAAAACTACACAGTCCGACATTGTTTTTGCAAACTCACACAGCGAAGCAACACTAATTTTAGTGACCTCCGATTGGCGTAACCGTAAGATGACCCACAATATCAGGAAGAAATCCAAGATGTAATAATTTGGGTGTGGAAATTGTTTTGAACCTATGAAACTATGCCATAAACAGGACAATGATCCTGAATACTGAAAAAGAAAAGAATCAAAATGCTGCAACGGTCCAGTCAAAGTAAACATCTCCAGATACTGAGGGAAAAGTTTATTTTGGCTTTAACGTTTTTTTAAGATTTATCTTGTATTTTTAACACTTGAAGCAAGGTTTAAATGCCTGTGTAGCCCCAATAAACAGGGCTATCAATACATTACGTCCTCACACGTAAAATCCCTAAACTATGTTCGGAAGTTTCATTTTCCTGACTTGTTAAACTCTAAAGTCGTGACGTAGTGGCCGTTAGCTATGGCCGACGTTTACGCCATAAGCAACCTGCAGACAAACTTATAACGACCCTTCCTGAGCAGAAATGTACCTGAAACCTGGCCTGGCTTTTTGCTGTCGCATTAACTTGTATGTTTTAACTTCCGTCGCCGCCCTGTTTCTGGAAACTTCTGCGCTCCCTCCTGCTTACCTCTCTACGGGACGATGAAATAGACAAAGAGGAATAAAGCGATGTCAAACAGCAAGAACACCCACAAATCGACCCAGTAGGAGTGTTTCGGCAACGCAATGGGGCCGTTAGATTTAAAACCCGCGTCGTCTCCCGAGGAAGCCGCTGGAGTCGCGCCGGGCGCCATCTTTGCTCTCTGGGTCGCTACCCGGAAGAGAGTCATTAACTCAAAATAAAAGCAGCATTGGTGGCAAAACAAAACAAAATAAAATAAAATAAAATATACTTTTTAGTGTGACCATACTTTATTGGTAATCTTTCTCCTTTTAGTGTTATACCTTCATATTGTAACACTAGATGTCAGAAAGACTTCACAGACACCCAGGAATTAGAAATAGGATGCGGCAACACAGGCTGAACATGTTACATACATTCACCACAGGCGTTAAGACAAGATATTCAAGCTTTTAATTGAGATGAAACATATTACCATTAACTGTGGTGGTGCTTGATTGAATTCTGCAGCTTCCCATGTAAATATGTTAAAAAAACTTCTGGATTTAGCAATGAATGGAGAGTAATCCAGAGAAAAATTAGCAAATGGGCTTTAAGGAGAAGTTTAGATTAGGCTTTTATGAAAGGTGTTGGCACTGTTGTTTTCGAACCACTGGTTTTCTGGGTTTGGTGTGATTCACACCCGATTGAATCATGTAAATGTGCACTGATATTTGTCTATTTAACACAGATTAATTAACTCAACCAAAAGACAAAAATTGTTTGAGTGACACCAAATACCATTTATTAGGGCTTTACAAAGACTACAAAATCCTCCAGATGACCTAAATCACTGTCTCTGTATATTTACATGATATGTTACATACAAATGTACAAAATATAAAACATTTAAAGGACAAATGTTTCACCCGAAAAAGAAACAAAAAAAAAACACTTTCTCTCAAACCAGAGTAAACGCTATGGTTTCCAACTGAGATGCAACTCTAAAGTGTAAGCGGGGAAACAAAAAGAAAGAAAATTTACCAGATTTTCAACACAATGGTGTAAACTGTTGATGGTGTCAGGGTGCTGTTATCTTGGGAACTAATGGCCTATAACAGGAGCATACATAGGTTTTGATACATGGGTGTGAGTCTAGGTAGAGAGCAACCTGTAAACAGTATTTTCCCACTTGGCATGCAACTAAACCACCTGGTTAGCAACCATCCAACGCTGGGCTGCAGAGACACGCTTGAAGCTGAACCCAGGTAGGATTGTAGAGGTTTGTCCTGAGGTTGTGACAAGACTTCTTGGTCTCTGGTGGACTTCTTACAGACAAGTAGCACCTGTTAGATGTGGTGTATAGTACGGCGTTGGGTCAACTTCGGTGCCTCAGACAGCCAGCAGGCCCAAGGTGGTGGTAAGTAAGGGTTAAAATCATCAAAGAGGAAGTAGTTTTAAAAAAAGAACGTTAAGGATTTTTAAAGTGAGGTAACGTCTCACCTGCAGCAGTAACCTAAATTACTTCTATTTTCAATGTAATTTGATAATAATATCCGAATGGGTTTAAGAAAAGCTGTATTTCAGGCCTTTTCCCCAATGCCACGTGAGAATTGGGTGGTTATTCATCCAGAAATTTCTCAGTTTTTTAAGGAAGTTAGAGGCAGTGTGCCACCAATACTCTTCAAAAAAGCTAAAAAAGAAAATGTATGACTCCCTAACTCCCTTACCAGGGTCCTGAAGTAAGGGATACATTCATTTTTTTAGCTCTTGTAGGGTATGAGTAGGCCTTTCGAGTAAATTTTTAATATAAAAACGTAAGGAATTGCTTGTTAATGGGAAAGTTAAGCTCTCTTTAACAAACCCTCACTTCAAAAATCCTGAACTATTTCATTGAGGAACAACAGGGATTCCTAAAGACAGGGAGGATCCACAATCTTTTATGATGGAATAAGTAGTATTTCACAGGTGCCTATGTTTTTTTTTTTTCCAGTTTAGTGAGTTCAAACAGTTTGTTACTGTACAGTTAAAGCCTCCTGCATAGGCAAGACATCAAATCACCACAAGACACACCTGCGGGTTGAGTTTCTGCACCCTGTTCTGCTCAGTTTTTTTTTCATGGTAAGACAATATCTTGAGCGGGTTTTGCATGTGTGTAACACCAACAGGCCAGAATGCATCTTTGATTCACTGTGCAAGAATTAACAAAGCACTTACAACCCACCCGACCTTAACGTGTGCAAAACAAACGATCCACTTGAACAAAGAGAGGCCATGGAAAAAAATTCTAAACGGCTTCTCCTGTCCAGTACACGCATACATAAAAGTAAAGATCTCTTCTCAGTGCACCCCAACCCTAGTTTTTTTTTTTATCTTCAAAACATGCTCATCAGGCTAAAAAAAAAATAAAAAAAAATAAAATCCAAAACAGTTTGGTTGTGCTCCTGGTAATTCAAGTGAGCCCAGCTCAACTGGGCACAAAAACAAAACAACTAAAAAAATACCCACCCCTTCTGTGTTTCTTTATACAATATTGGTCTGTTTTTGAATTGAAATACAGCGTCATGTCTCTTACTTTCTTTCTCTTAGACGGAAGCAAGGGTGCTTCAGAGGAAGAGGTCGGGGCCGCGAGCATCTCCTACTACAGGCAGGAGGAAGCAGGTTGGCTTGATCCAACTTCAAATATATCCTATTCTTACGGCAGCCAGAGGGAGGGAAGGATGCTTCCAAGAAACTTTGAACATTTAAGGCAGTTATAGAAAGCACCAGAGTTATTATTCCCTTTTACTGCTCTTGGCTGATCGCGTTAAACTGTAACAACTCAAGTTTGGATTGGGATTGAACAGGTAATGCTGTCACAATTGAGTGTTTGGGTTGTTCTTTTAAGCATTATTCACTTTATTATTTAAAGCCAAAATCACTAGAGGCTGCCACAAGCCGGGCTTTGGAAGGTGGAGAACTTCTTGCAACCTTGGTTTAAAGTCCGTAGGCGTGACCATTTGGCAGTCAGATGGCACGTTTCCATGTAGTCTTCACAGTAGCTGGGTGGCTGGATGACCCGCAAGTATCACACTTTCAGTGTGCTTGTGGTTGGCATTTGGAACAGCTTGGCAGTGGCTGACACTGAAAAGGTTCAGGCCCGGTGACCCAGCACCACGAGGCGTAAATGAATGCCCGCCGACAAAAGGTGCCGCAAACGTTCTGCCGAGCTGGAGGCTCCGAGAGCACCTTCAGTTTAGCAGGGGAGGTTTGCGTCAAGGAAAATGTAGTTTGTTTAATCAAAAATAAAAACACTGATTATGTACCACAGGTAAAATATTAACTGCCCATCACAATGCAAGGTGCTGGTTATTTGTACCACATTTCCAAAAAGCTTTTAAAATACTATCAAACAACCTTTATAACGATAAGAAGTTTTTTCAAAGAGCCTTTATCTTCTATTGATATTGTTTTCATGTCCACATTAACACAATGAAGCCTGAAGTTAATAAAAGTGGCTTCATGACAATCTGAATTTGACTTGATTCAAAGGTGGATTTTTTCTTCTGTTCTTTGTAATTTCGGCACAATACTACAGATCTTTAGGTTGACAGACAAAATTAAATGTGCTGCTGTAGGTGCTTATGAGCTTAATAGAAAATAAACTCCACAAATAAAATTCTGCCAAGGTCATCTCTGTGTTTTCAATAAATTATAATATATGATATATGTATCAAGTTGAACTGCAAATATTTAAATTTCACCTATGTAGTCCACGCCTTGTGCCAAAAGAATACAAATTTTCAACAGATTTTGTGCAAAACGTCATATTTGGCCAAAATAAGGCAATAAAACCACTCTGAAAGCGCCACCTTAAAGCAGAGATCCATTGTGAGGACAGAGTGCCTTGCTCAGGGAGACCCTTGCTAGTTCAATAATGATCAAACTACGGACCGAACTGATTAAATATTCTCATCCAAGGTGATTTCCTCCCTGACGCCTCAGTTTCTATGTATGTGTGTCTGTAAGAAGCACCTCTGTAAACAAGAAAACACAGAACAGAACCAGCCCTAGCAATGTAAACACCTGTAGATATAACTGGGTAAAAAAAAACAACAACCTAGAAACTAAAATCCAGTTGTGTTTTTTAAGGTAAACTGAAGGAAATGTGTCTCATTGTTGTGGAGCACAATAACCAGCAGAGTTACTGATATTTCCCATCAGGAACACATATGGACATTTTTATAAAATTGTCCAGTGGCATTAACTGGACAGCGCTTTTTGTTGTAAGTGATGTAGACAATATCCAACCTGTGGATTCGTTTAACATTGTGTCCACCTAGGACCAAGTTGATAAAGCCTCTGAAAAACAGAAAACATACAGATTTTATATTGCACCATCAAAATATAGGCATTTCTTTTCACTCTGAGGGTATATCTTGAGTATTCAAACATGTATTCATGTATTATAAGTCTTGTGCCCAGGCTAAAGAACTGAATAAATCCATTTTGCGTTGGGGCGGGTGGGATATATTCTTTGGAGTTCGAAGGTTTTCCACAACTTAAAGGTTCACAGGGACCAAAGTCTACCATCGTTTGTCTCTGGCTCATAGGGCCGACTCTAAGGTCGAGTCCAGCTGGTCATCATGGTGACTGGTGCTGTCGCTGTCGCAGCTCTGGGTGCTGGAGTAGTTGGCTGCTTCCTGCAGCCGTAGCAGCATGTTCATCTGTGGACATAAGAAAATACAAGTGTTATCAGACAATGAATCTAAGGTTAAGTCTTGTTTACAGCCTAATGTCTGCTCAGTCAGCTCCTTTAAGTCTATAGCTGTGGTGGGCCACTGCAAAACAGTGGAATTGCTCCTTCCTGGGAAGGAGTTTACAATCTTGACGTCTTATTCCTGTGCAATACTAGGTTAGAGGACAGCAGTGGTGGACACAGTTCCGCTGATATTCCAATGCACCAATGCTGGCCCTTCTTGTCAAAAATGAGCTAACCCTCAGCCACCAATGGCTAAGAGATATGAAACCTGATCAGGAGAATTAAACTGAAATCAGATTTCTCAAAAAAGTCGTTGGCCTTTGAAACAGCCTTTCAGTGCTTAACAGACATTTAAAACATCATAATAAAGTATGCAGAAGCAAAACGTAACGGGACTCAGCTGTGATTGGTTCAATCACAAACATTGACATTTCTGAAGGCAACGATTATGAGGATTTGTTGGCATGTCTGATTGTTTGTATCATGTAAAACAAGTCATACATATTTCTCTATAATGTATGTTTTCTGGCTTTTGTACCAAAAAACATTGCTAGACTGTGAGAATCCATTTTACCCTGTTCTAGGTGTAGGTTGGGAAATCGGCTAGCTTCTATAAGGGTTTGTTTGCCAGTCACATCAACTACCCTTAGCCAAACAAGTCAAAGGTGGCTTTTTCTTGGCATTTTATCCAATTTAACACAAAAGAGACAATTTTGAAAAATGATGCATTGTCATTCTGTGTGTTTTACTTATTTGTTACAATACAAATGACATCATTTTTACTGCAGCCATCATTCAGATGTTTAAACTGGAATTATCGCTTAGGCGGGTATTTTAATTAGTCTTCTAAGTCAGTTCCAGGTTAATTAATCTATTAAAAACTGCTTGGAATTTAATAAATCTCCCAGTTTATAATGTTAAACTGTTTTTACCTGATAAGTAGTTTTATTCTTTTCCAATAAAACTAAACTTTACCTGCATTCTTAGGAATCAAAATTCCTACTTACAAACTCCCTGTGTGCTTTCTGTGCACTTCCTAAGCTTTGCAGTCAGTCACTGGCACAAACTAGACGGACCTTTCATCGCTGCTGCAGAGATAATGATCTAAATAATGCAGAAGTGCTGCTGCATCTGGTGAATTGCTTCCAGCGCTCCCTAAAATGGGTTTTGGCACCATCGCATGATAACTGCGTGCGCATAGTCCCACACTTATCACACAAATATATGTGTGCATGGAAACGCACAAACTCACACAAACCCTTGTTAAATCAAGCCAGCCATTTTTTTATGGATGGCTACCCTTTAATTTTTCCTGAGCTGCAATAACGCGCCCAAATTGGAATACATTCTCTTTCCTCTCGTTCACCTTCTCCTCTTAACCTTAATAGTTTACTTCCAAATGTTGTATTGCAGGAACCAACCCTCCCATTTTGATTTGCATCCACACCCTCTGACCTCGTGCTTTGTTCTTAATGAATGAAAGTATATAGAATCAGATCCATCCTCACCAGCGGGTCTCCCTCCGTGTCGCTCTGGGACACTTGCTTGGACGATGTCCCCTCCTTGGACGAGCTGTAGCCATCATACCCCACATCTTCTGGCCTCAGCTGGAGCAACGACTGGCCCTCCTGTTGCAACGAGGCGACATTCCACGGATACGTGTCATTCACCCACTTGGATGGATCCTCCCACACGGCTCTCTTACCATACAGCTGGACACAGCAATAAAATGGAAAAAAAAAGGTGTGAACAGGAAAATAATCTAATTTTTAATACTTTCCTTGGAAAAGTGCAATTAATTCTCAGTTTTGGACATTCTATCAAGCATAACTGTAAAACAAAGGAAAATCTAGTACAACTGGAGTATTATAGTACAGGTAATAAAACCGTCTCTAAATGCTTCACGGTGCAGTCTATATTTCTTTGATTATTTCTTCCACATGCTACCCTTATTGGTTTTCTAGGGTTATAATGTGAAATAACGGGAACTGAGCTTTTGTTTTTAATCCAGCCTATTGAATACCTGTAGTCCTTCTCTGACAGCCTCTAGCAGGTAGGGTACCAGGGAGTAGTTCCACAAGTCTGTGAACCAAACCCGAGAACCTTCTGCATCCATGGGACAGGAGAGAAAGAGACGAGGCCCTACGGTGGATGGAGAAGAGCAGTTCAGGCACAAGGAGTCAATATGTTGAACTTTAAACGTTTGACCTCTAAAAACTCAACAGACCGGCTCCTAACACTGTGTGTTTGTGTTTTGGACTGACCTATGGTGACGTCAGAGGAGCTGTGAGCCTCCAGGAAGCCGTTGAGATGCTGCCAGGTCTTGGGGATCCAGTCGATGATTTTGATCAGATCGTTGCTGCGCATGTTCTTCTCCAGCTCGGTCTCGATGAGCTTCCGCCGCAGGAAGCGTCCCAGGAAACCTTTGATCGGCTCTGTGTGGTTGGTGCACAGCACCCACCTAAAACCGGTAAAGGACATTGGCCAATCAGTGTTTGATAAAGCTAATGGTCCAGACGTCATCTAGCTTACTTTCAGATTATGAGCAAATTCAGAAATTTACATTTTTTTCTGCAAACCACATAACAGAAAATATCTCCTTGTTAATTTCTGCCTTAAATTAGGCAGAACCACTTTAAGAACTTACTAGGAACAGTGATAAGCAATAGCAAGACATAATTGAGCTAGAAGCTAATGTCACATGGTGCAATACCATAAAAATGCCCAATTCATCCAAAATGTTTCTGCTTGATTAAATGTTTCATTAAGGCAGTTGACACTAATCTTTATGTGTCCCTCCATTAAAAACCACAACAAGGATGAACAAGTTTTTTTTTATTGTTCCCATCTCTGCAGTGAAAGGCGTTCACATCACTTTTTCAAGTTTTGCTACATTGGAGCTTACTGTATTTACTGATAATAAATTATAAAACTAGAACCTCAATTACAGTCTTATGTCTTTAGCAACATCAAATAGGTTTTCATCCAGCATTGCTCCGTTTTCTTCTCCATTTGTTTTCTTATAAACTGTGACAAGCTTCCATGTCTTTGGTGAATGGTAACACCCCACAGAATAATGGTGCGATCACCATGTTTAATGTGTTAAAGACAATGTAAGTCAAGACGTGTCTGTCTGATCTCTCATCTAGAGCTTTGGGCTCTTGGAAGCACCTCTCACCTCTGAAACTTTACATTCCATCTACCTTTCTTTTTCTTTAATTGAAGAAACATTTGACTAATAACAATTTCTTCTGGTTTCCGTTTGATCTTCTGTTTCAGTGACTGATTTTATGCATACATTTCATAAAACACATGTAAAACACTACAGAAGCTAGCATTTCTTCATTACGTTTACATTTTAATGATCCAACATATAAACTCAGTAACTCCAACAAGCTAACATGGGATCAGGGGTCAATAGCGGTTGTGTCTGTTAAGCAGAGAGACAGAGAAACTGAATTAAACAAGGGAGGACATCAGACCTGAAGTTGTGGTGTAGCTCCAGGTTTGGAGAGGTGGAGACACCCTGGCTCATGGTCCCGATGACATAAGGGCTGAATGGGGTAGAGGACAATCTTGGTTACTCAAAGCTACGGCTTTACTAAGACTAATACGTAAAGTAACAGTAATTATGGTGATTTTAATGCTGCAACATGTTATTTACAATTATTTACGATTTAAGATTAAAACAAGCAAGTTTTTAACATTTTAGTGGCGTTATCAGGGTATGGATATTGAAGTACAGCCATGTTCCCATTACTACCTGCTCTATTCTTTAATACCTATTTTCATGTCTTATTTGTTTTTAGTTCATAAGGACTGATATGGCGCCGCTGGCCTTTGACTTGGAACTCTCAGATCAGGATGTGTATGGCAATCTGATCTGACTTGAGTTGACTTGGCTGGAGTCTTGAACAGTCCAGCTTGTTCCTTCCACGCGTTTCACATCAGGGGAAAGAGGAGGAGATCTTGCTCACCATTTGTGGTACTTGCAGTTGAGGAAGCCGTTGAAGATATCGCTGAGAGAGCCGATGTGGTGGAGGTTGTCCAGGATGACCACAGTGGGGAGATCTGCGTCCGTCCGCTCAGAGTTACATCGTTCTGCCAGGTTAGAGAGGTACTGACGCAGGTCCTGTTGCAGAAAACAGTCCTGCTTTTGAGCAACAAAGTCCTAACAGAGGTCTAATTATGTCTACAGATATAATCCAATAGATTGCTTGCCTTACTGTGCCTTCAAATAAAAACCATTTGCCTTAACAAAATCTTTTACTAATTTGCTAATTTCTCGTTGTCTCTAACGCAAATTGTTCATGGTAGAATTTAAAGGTTTACTATGATGATAGAAACATGAAGAAAAGAAGGGATTAACACAAGAAAGACACAATAAAACAATTTGGGAAGAAGAAATTGTTAAAAAGAGGGGAGAAAGAAAATGAAGGACAAAAGGAAGGGATTAATGGAGTCAGAAAAGCAAAAAGAAGCATGGAAGCAAGAACCCAAACAGAAAAGCAGGAAGAAATAAAGGACACAGCTATGTAGGAAAGAAAAAGGAAAGTAAACACAGAAAGAAAGAACAAAAAAATTAATCAAAAGAGAATAAATGGAAAGAAAAGAAGGAAGAAGCCCTTTTGCAACAAAATGGTTTTGATTAAAGAATTTCTATGTGTTAAAAAGTTATTTCTATAGTAGAAACAATGTTCACAGATGACCCCCATTTAATCTGAGGGAGCATAAGTAATTTTGCAAAAAGGAATGGTCCTAAATCCCAGAATGTGCAGAGCTGGAATTACCACTGAGCTCAACTTTGTGTTGCCATATACCAATAAAAACTACTGATGTATGATGAAGCAAAACCACAAAAATAGACAACCTTGCTGGAGTTCTGGTCCACGTTAAAGCTGGCCACATTGTGCTCAGTCATCTCCTGTCCCATCTGAGTAATCATGTACTCAGCCAGCTTGGCAGCCAGGAAGGATTTTCCTGTGCCGCTGGGTCCTGAGAGGATGATCCGCCGGTGCTCCATCAAAAGGTTGAGGTACCTCTGGATTATGGGCTTTGGAATGAGCGTGTCAAACACTAGGCTGTCTATGCTGTTCTCCTTCACACCTATGAGGGGTACGGAAGAAAAAGTAAATGGCACAAATGGGTTTCAGGAACCATCAATAAAGAGCAGTAAAAAATTGCATACCTTTGAGGTGAACCTTGATGATGTTGTTGTCGCCCACCAGGTAGCCGCAGGGCAACAGCTCAGGCACTTCAGAGGCATGGCAGCGAATCACTTCCCCCATCCTGTAGCCCACAATGCTGTCAGAGCTAAGACCCAGGCTGGTCCCAGGATCCACCCGGAACACGTACTCCTACAGGAGGACGGCAGCAGAGGAGAGGCATAACTGTACTGCTAACCAAGACTCAGAGAGACTTCAGAAAGTTAGAGCTTATATTTCTGATTTCAGTTTGTTATGTAGGTAAAAGAAGATGTGTCTCAACAACAACAGTAAAGAGATCAACTGCTTTCATAATAACAATATTTTGTGTTAGGATAAAAACTGTACTTATATTCATTTCTTTTTTTAATCATTTCTAATGCCTTTAGTGCCATTAATGCCTAGTGGGCAGAGTATTAGACATAACTGGAAAATATAATGGGGAATCTGTTCTTGGAAGCAGGATTATTTGGGCCATACTTTTCTGGCTTTCTGCATATATATTCATGCAGTATTAGTTATAGTTCCACATGCTTCGCTCTGTGAAGGTCTGTGTGAATGAGGTATGTACCGTGTCAGGACCAACTTTGGTGACTTACAGGAAACTCTTTGGTGGGAAACCATTTTTACTTCAAACTGACACCAAACTCAATAGCCAGGGATTTGCTTACCTTGAAGAGGCGTCGAATAACCCCATCAAGGACGTCCCACTTGGTCTTCCCGCTAACACCTATGGACCCGATTAGGTACTCCTGCCGTTGTGAACCCTGTAGGGTAGATATAACCAAAAATCAGAGAGAATAAGAACATATCACTGGGATTCAAGGAGGTTGAATGGTCATTTACAGACCTTGGTTTTTTTTAGCCCACTGCGGATGCTGACCACTATCCGTACACTCCGACTTTCCTTACGGAGATTTCCCTCATAGCTATCATCCAGCAGAATATCTGAGAGGAAGAGATTCTGTTAAACAATTCATATCCATGATCACAGGAAATACCTACAAAAAATCTGTATGTAAAACAGATTTGTGATTAGTGGCATCTAGCCATTTCGTGCTAAAGTCACTTAATGTATTCTTACTGCTAGCCTATAGTTACTGCTAATTGACTCCTGAGAAGCAAAGATGTGTTCTCTAGAGTAATAATCATGCCTCTCTACCTGATATGGTTCCCAGTTCCTTATTTCCATTGAAAGAAACCCAGTTTGCAGCTTACAAAGACATTTTAAAAATTTCATGCTTCCTACTTTGAATGAACCGTTTGTGGATTGTACCTTACCGTTCCGACATGACTGAGCACCAGTACACAACTTTTATGTCAGTAAAGGCATGGATAACTAGGTTTGGTCCCCTAAAAATGTCTCTACTCACAGACTTCCTTTCATGGAGGTCTGATACTGGTCTAATTTATTTAGAAGGAAACAAATGCTTAAATACTCAAACTTCTGTGTGTTATACCAGAAATTTGTAGGATAGTCCAAATAGTAACTAAAACATCAGTGGGTAATAGATGAGTATGTGCGGCTTTTAAAGATTTTCAGTAATAAGAACATGAAAATGAAGTGTGTTGTGTCTACCTGTATGTAACTATTTTAAAATTTGGTTGATGGATGATTGACAGTTTACCCACCGGACATGATGTTGTCAGTGATGTTGAGGTTATTGAGGGACAGTCCCAGCGACTGCCGCGAGGAGGAGGAGGAGGTGCTGGAGGCCACGGAGGGCGGTCGGGCGGTTTTGATGGGCGTCGCCGTGGGTGTGGCGTTCCCGCTCGACTTCAGCCGATCATTTTCTGCTTTCAGCGTCTCAATCTCGTTCTGTGGGTTGGAGAATTAAAGTTACAGCGGCTAATCTCATCCGTGCATTCAGGCTGTTGGTATTCTGTGTGCGTAGCGCTGGAATTGTGGGCTGCGAGTGTGTTTTTGATCTTTAAGGCCTCCTTTGTACTGGAGCTAAGCCTCAGAGAAAGGAGTTAACATGATCCCCAGATCTAAGGGCAGACGTTAGGCTTCTACAAACCAGATAATCCAGATCTACAAAGATCCACTTAAGTGAGGCATTCATGGTGATTTAAGATTTTGTTTCAGTACGCGCATTGCTTTTTTAAAAAAATGGACAGACAACATAAAATGGATACATTTGTGTGAAATCCCCAATTACCTGTGATGAACCCTAATTGTTTGGCTCAGTTTTACAGACAGACACTGTAACGTCATGCCTAATGTCAAACATGCTGGTAGGATGGCGATGCTACTTTGCTCTATGGTATGTGGCATGTTTTTGTGGGGGACCAGCCCTGTCATAATTAAGAACACCGAAATAAAAATACAGCGGACGCATATATGAAGAAGAAATACATCAGTGTTAAGAAATAAGAGGGCCTTAAAATGATTTTAAGGGAGAAAAACATCTTTTTAATCTTCAGTTAGTGATAAATATGGAAGACAAAAATGTATTCTAATAAATAGAATAAAGTAAAAATACATTTAAAACAAGGAAAATATTTTTCCAAGCATTGGATAGTTACAATCTCCCCTTGGATCATTTCTTTGCAGCGTGATCAATTTCTCACTCGAATCACTTCCATCAACACATATACGAGGTCAAGTCTGGGAGAATTCCTCTTTAGCAGGAAATATTCTTAATCCATAAAAGAAACAAATAGCTACTTTGACGTATATCGGTGTCCATCTAGGTATGCAACCTCACCTGCATGCGGTTCATGGCCTCTCGGATCTGGTCCAGGTGGTGTGCAGAGCTGAGCGCCTCAAGACGGATGTCTGTCAGCTTGAGCTCCTTCTCTCTCAGCTCGTTCTTCAGCTGCAGGACGATTTCGGCCTCGGCCTCGGTGCATTCGCACAGTCTGAAACGGCGATTACAAACGGAGGGGAGGGAGGAGTGGAGGGGGTCACCTCTGGGGTTATACCAGACATTCACACAATCTGGAGAGAGTGTGCTCATGGGAAACAGGGAACCAGCTGTTTAAAAAGAAAGTCTATACCATTGACTGTCAGTGAGGTGAGAGGAAAAATGGAGCCTTTGAAACAGCGAAACGCTCCCATTCATAGATGCAGTTTTTTCAAGAAGTAGTTTTCAGTTTCCATTAACAATACAGTGCTAAGCCAACATAGTATTTAGCAGAAATTGGCATGATGATTGCCACCATATACAAAAGACACGACAGTGTGACTTCGGTCAGTAAGCACGTAGGCTGTCAGTACATTTTAAATTTTATATGTAGAACTGCAGTGTTCTGCATCAATAAATACGCTTTTAGTGAAAGTACGCCCACCTCTCTTTTTTTCTTGTACCCCCCCGTCCAGTCAAAACATGCATTTATGTCCTAAAACCCTTTCACATGCCAGAGGAAAACGATGGCTGACATGTTAACCTGAAATAACCTCAGCTGCCTCACAGCAGCGGCTGCATTCTAACTAACTATTTCACCCATTAAGCGACTCACAGTGCTTTTAAAAATTTGTTTTACTCAACTTTTCCACATTCATTAGAATTTTATGAATGAAGCCTTAATGAATTTTATTGTTGTAAAATCCCAAGATGTAAAAAAAAAAGTGCATAGGGTGCAAATAGGATTGTTAATTTAAAAAGAAAATCTGGTTGGATAACTCTCAGTTTCTTGAACCAGATTTAAAGGCACTGATATGAAAATCACACCAACACAACCCAGTGCACACACACTCTCAGAGAGCATGCCCATCGGTGCCCGTTACCGAGATCTGTGTTTGTAGACCACGTGACCATTATGCTTTTTCTTTGGCGTCCATAATGGGGAGGAGTTGCTGTCACAAATGCACTTGCTACAGCAGGTAGAGAAACATTTCACAATAGTATGGAGAGAGAGAGAAAGACGAAGAGAGACAGCGTGTTTGAAGGGAGGAGTGACGTGATGATTAAAGGACATCAAGTTTAAAGCAAAAAAAAAAAGAGCACAGAATTAACTCAAAGAAGGAAAAGGAAGCAAAGGGGCGACTGTGTATCTTTGTGCTGATATGGACGTGAAACTCACTCCGTGGTGGAGGGGGAAGAGCGCAGCGTGGCAATGCTGCCCTGCCTGTTGTCGTGCTGCAGCTTTGGCGAGGAGGGCACAGAGTCGGTCATCTCCTCCATCTCGTCGTGGGCCGACTGCGACTTGGTCTTCTTCTTGCTGAACGCCTGCTTGAAGGAGCTGCGCAGCTGCAACAAACAAAACAGAGAGCGGGTTATTCCTTCACGGGTTCCACGAGCGCATGGCTTCTTGTGCAATCAGGGAGTCACTCCGAGCTGTTTCCAAGCAATGGCTACGGTCTGCTTTGGGCAAAGAGGTGGGAAGCAAGGCTGTAAGTAGAAATTAGATTTGGCGCAAGAAATTAGAGGGGGTGGACGGGCAGCAAGGCAGAAACAAACAAACGGGGAAACAAAGATGGGTTTGCTGTATCCATGCTGATGTTCAAAAAAAAGTCAAAGAAGAGTATGGGAGAAGGCGAGGGGTCCGGAGTGGTGATGAGAGGCCATGACCACTGGAAAAACAAAAGGAAGACACTCTGGAAGCCACTAACCTGAGCTGGGATGGAATCAGCCACCTGAAGATGCAGAACATACCCAACGTTAAAGCACACAAACACACATACACAAACTCCAATCAGTACACACCAATCTACAGCAGACTTTATTCACTGCTGGGAATGGCTTTGTTCTACAAAGAATAGCAGAGGACGTACAGTTATTACATCTGGAAGAGGGATGGAAATTACCAGTAAGACTGCAAAAGTTATATTTACAGCAGGTGAAATAAAAATGGAACACCTCACCATTTTTCTCAGTAAATATATGTCTAGAGGTGCAATTGACATGACATTTTCACCACCTGTTGGTAAAAAATCAATGCAGTCCACACATACAAAGATTGCAAACTATAGACGTCCAGAAAAGTTAAGTTATGTGTAATAACAGGGAAAAAGTACTGAGCATGTAAAGAAGTTGAGGTGCAAAAAGGCATGGAAAGCCACGACACTAGGCGAAATCTCTTAGTAATAAGAAAGCAATCCTGCCCCTTGTCATTGCAAATTAATATTAGCTGGTTCAATCCCAAATGATGGTCTATGAAAAGGTGTCTCTGGTATCACACAAGAAACATCTCATGATGGGTAAAATTAAAGAGTTCTTTCAGGACCTTTGCAACCTTTTTGTTGCAAATCATAATGATGGCATTGTTTACAGAAGGATGTCTAAACTTCTGAATGTTCTAGTGAGCACTGTTGGGGCCATAATCCAGAAGTGGAAAAAAAAACATAATTTCCCCATTATCAGACCACAGACAGGTGCTCCTCGCAAGATTTCTGACAGAGGAGTGAAAAAAATCATGAGAAGAGTTGTCAAGGAGCCAAAGGCCACTTCAAAAGACCTGGAATTAGCAGGTACGGTTTTTTTCAGAGAAAACAATAAGCAATGCACTCAAATGCCATGGCCTTTATGCATGCTCACCAGGCAAGACTCTGTTGCTGAAGAAAATCCGCTAAAGTTTACTGCACAACATTTCGACAACCCTGTGAAATAATGGGAGAATATAGTCTGGTCAACTGAGACCAATATTAAACTCTTTGAATGTCCATATTACAGATCATGTTTGGAGGTCAAATGGCACCGCACATTTCCCCGAAAACACCACACCAACAGTGAAGATTGGAGGTGGCGTGTGGCTGTTTTCCAGCATATGGTACTGGCAAACTTCAAATAATTGAAGGAAGGATGAATGGAAAAAATGACAGAGACAATCTTGATAAAAATCTATTACCATCTACCAGGATGATGAGGATGAAACGTGGGTGCAAATTTCAGCAAGACAATTACCCCAAACTCTCAATTGTTTTTAGAGAAAGAAAATAAAGCTGCTTAAATGGCCCGGGCAGTCACCTGACTAGAATCTAATAGAAAATCTATGGAAAGAGCTAAAGATCAGAGTTCAAAGAAGAGGACCACGAAACCTTCAAGATTTGAAGATTGTGTGGAAGAATGCGCCAAAATCACACCTGAGCAGGAGGCGTTTTGAAGCTGTCATTGCCAACAAAGGCTTTTATACAAAGTATTAAATACAGTCTTCAGTACTGTTTCCCAGTGTGATTTCACTAAATTACACGTAATTTAATTTCTGGACATCTATGTTTTGATTTCTTTGAATGTGTGGTTTGCATTGATAGTTACCGACATCCGGTGAAAATGTCATGTCGATAGCACCTCTAGAAATATATTTACTGAGAAAAATGGTGACATGTTCAATAGTTTTAAACAAAATCATAACATTTCAGTAAAGAATTAACAGCTGGAACCAGTTATCCAAAGGCCGTCTTAGTCCACTGCTGCTTTTTCCTGTTTTACTCTCTTGTATCAAAGGATTAATGGATAGAGGTTAGAAAAAAAACCTATAAGTCCATATGACAGATCCCACAATGAAGTTTGTATTCTGTCCACTTTCTCTTAGAACCACCACTGTCTCGAGCAGTGCTAGCTGCCAGTAGGTCCTCTGGTAGGCAACCATTTTTTTTCTTTTCTGTAACGGTGGCTGAGTCAGAAGTTTTATTGTCATTTGTCTAAATCTGGACCGTAGCAAATGAAAACCAGGCAAGCTGAGCTGCTACAGTACGGTAAAAGTACAATCAGACACAAAGAAGTAAGAATTTTAAGTCATTGTTCTTGAAGTAGCAGAACACGGTTGCTAGATGAATTAAAAAGCCAAATGTGAGAGCAACAGGACAACGTGTAGATTAGTCAATGCTGAAGGCACTTTATCATTGACCTCAGGCTGATTGCAACATGAAGAGTAAAAAGAAAAATGATTATCATACAGTCCAGTGTAAAACAAAATGTCTAAAAGGTGAAGTTTGAGTCAAGCTGGGTTATCAATGGGACAATGAATCCAAATGCAAAGTATTCAGACCCCTTTAAATTATTCACTCTTTGTTTCGTTGCAGCAATTTGGTATAACCAAAAAAGTTCATTTATGTTCTCATTACTCAGCACCCCACCTTGACATGAAAAAAACAGAAATGTAAATATGTTTGCAAATTATAAAAAATGAAAAACATGAATTTTCACATGGTCATAAGTATTCAGATCCTTTATTCAGTACTGAGTAGTCGCACCCTTTTGAGCTAGTACAGCCATGAGTCTTCTTGGGAATGATGCGACAAGTTTTTCACACCTGGATTTGGGGATCATCTGCAATTCTTCCTTGCAGATCCTCTCCAGTTCCGTCCGGCTGGATCGTCAACGTTGATGGACAGCCATTTTCAGGTCTCTCCAGAGATGTTCAATTGGGTTTAGGTCAGGGCTCTGGCTGGGCCAGTCAAAAATGGTCACAGGGTTGTTGTGAAACCATCCTTTGTTAATTTAGCTGTGTGCTTAGGGTCATTGTCTTTTTGGAAGGTGAACCTTCGGCTCAGTCTGAGGTCCAGAGCACTCTGGAAGAGGTTTTCTTCCAGGATATATCTGTTCTTGGTCGCATTCATCTTTCCTTCAATTGCAACCAGTCGTTCTGTCCCTGCAGCTGAAAAACACCCCCATAGCATGATGCTGGGATTGTATTGGGCAGGTGATGAGCGGTGCCTGGTTTTCTCCACACATACAGCTTTGAATTAACGCCAAAAAGTTCTATTTTCGTCTCATCAGACCAGAGAATCTTATTTATCATAGTCTGGGAGCCCTTCATGGGTTTTTTGGCAAACTCTATGCGGGCTTTCATATGTCTTGCACTGAGGAGAGGCTCTCCCTACTGCATCTCTGGAGGTCAGCCACAGTGATATTTGGCTTCTTTACCTCTCTCACCAAGGCTCTTCTCCCATGATTGCTCAGTTTGGCTGGACAGCCAGATCTAGGAAGACTTCTGGTCGTCCCCAACTTCTTCCATTTATGGATTATGGAGGCCACTGTGCCCTTGGGAACCTTGAGTGCTGCAGTAATTCTTTTGTAACCTTGGCCAGATCTGTGACTTGCCACAATTCTGTCTCTATACTCCTTGGGCAGTTTCTTTGGCCTCGTTATTCTCATTTGCTCTGACATGGACTGCGATCTGTGAGGTCTTATATAGGCCGGTTGTGTACCTTTCCAAATCAAGTCCAGTCAGTTTAATTAAACACAGCTGGACTCCAATGAAGGAGTAGAACCATGTCAAGGAGGATCAGAAGGAATTGGAAAGCAAGTGAGTTAAATATGAGTGTCACAGCAAAGAGTCTGAATACTTATGACCATGTGATGTTTTAGTTTTTCTTTTTTAATAAATTAGCAAAAATATCTACATTTCAGTTTTGTTCATGTGAAGATGAGGTGCTGAGTGAACATTAATGAAAAAATAAATGAACTTTTTTGGTTATACCAAATGGCTGTAATGAAACAAAGAATTAATAATTTAAAGGGGTCTGGATACTTTCCGTACCCACTGTATTTCTTCATATAGAGAACACGTTTATTTTCCCAGAAGCTACTGAATTACTGGGTGCTCACAGTTCTTCCCACGACTGTACTTACAGTGGAGGACGCTTTCTTTATACACTCACTGTGTAATTCTTATGGTCATTTTTCTACTCTTCTTTCCACTCACCCAGCTCTTCTTCTTCTTCTTTTTATCCTCGGCATCCTTGCCCAAGCTGCCCATGCTGCCGTGACTGGCAGCGCTGTTGATGCTGGACATGCTTTCTGACGAGTGCTGCCGTCTAATCCGAAGGTCTGAAGGAGACAGACAAAGAAATCCTCAGTTTGGAAAACACTAAGCTGAAGAGCGGATGAAAATGTGACAGTTGGTGGGTATTTTTTCTTTTTTCTTTAAGACTTTGTAACGCTACACTGAGACTGGTAAATAGAAAGGACATCAGCCATAATAGCTGCTAAAGCTGACCAATGCTCTTTCCTTAATACAGTACACAGTCATTTTGCAGTTCACCCCCTTTTTATCTTCTTTGCAAGATTTAAATGTTTAAATCTGACAAAAAAACAACACAGACTATGTTGTTTCTGAGCTCTTTTAGATTACTTTAAGTTGTCACACAGGTTCTATTTAGGTTTCTTAAGTTTGAAAAGGTCATGGAGGTCACTGACCTCTTCTAATCACCACACTTGATTCATTAACTATAGGAAAAGGGTATTCTTTTACAAAAAGGTTGGTTGATTTTTCAATTGAAAACTGCTGTTTTGACTCTAGCCGTGTTCATCTAAAATGACAAACATGTTTACTTATTTAAAACATAAAAAACAAAAAAACAAGCTACCTACAGAGGGGCAATGGCAGCGAATAGCAAACAGCCCAGTTCGTTTCGCTACCTTTGTGTAGGTGGTGCGGACCGTTGAGCGCCACCTGGATTGCCGTTTGAGCGTCCGTGTTCTGGGTCTTCAGTGTCTCTATGGTTTCTCTCAGCTCGGCCAACTCGGACTCCTGGAGCGGAAAAATGAGGACAAGGACAGGAGGTTCTCCTTTTAGCATCACAGAAATGCTACTTATGAAGGTATGGGATCTTTGTAGCCTGGAAGAAAAACTCATATAGTAACACAATGTGCCCGGAGTTGGATGCTGTTTCGATTCTGGAAACGACTCGTACGATAGTTTGACGTGAACAAGTTTGCTAAAGTTGGCTTTGAGACTGCTTTTAATGAGATGGAGAGGGAGAAGGAAAAGTTTTCCCATTAGATGTAGGAGCCAGGGCCCCCTGCTCTGAGGGGAAAAAAAGCTGCACTCTTTGCTGAGCTGACTTCATAGAACAGAAGGAACCTCCTGTTTTGTCTTCCACCATAGCCTACTGAGAGCTGCAGATATGGCTGCTGCTTTAATTAAAGGTTGGAGCCGTACTGAATTAACAAAGGCTTCCCACCACTTTGCTTTAAGCCATTTTCGTTAACCCATATAGGAAAAAAGCTGACAGGTCCTATTTGCCCTCTTAACTAAAAATATCGATGCTAACATACTGATCAGTGGGAAGCTCCTGTTGAGACTCCGATATATATACAGTTCAAACTATGCTAACTTTGTTTAAAGAGTGTTCAATCTTGAGATATTATGAAACTAAACCATGTGCCTTGGCAGCAGCCCAATAAAAAAAAAAATAACAGAAATAATCTTATTATCCTCAGTTATGTTCAGCTTTTCCAGAAAGTATTTCGTAAAATGGCACAGCTTGCTCTTTGTTTTTGTTGTGTGGGGCGTAACTTCCCATACCTTTTGTTCGGCAGTCATGGTGAGGCTCTGCAGGCGGCAGGTCATGTTACTCAGGCTCTTTTCAAAGGCTGCCACTAGGTGAGCCTGTGGACAGATCAAGAAAACCGCACTGATACATATATAATTAACAAAAACAACTTTACTAGTTACAATATAAGCACAACATTATAATAGATTTTTTGTGAGCAAGAAAAGTTAGTGCCTACTTGTGAAGTACAGTCATGTTTTGATTCAAATAAGATCAGAATTATTAACTCTGATGACTGAAATAAAATCTGATGAAATTATTTGCTTTCAAGTTAACCTAATTTCATGGTTACAGAGAAAAAAAGGATGGTCATAAATAAATTTAGTCCATTTGCCACAGGCCACAATTTAAATATTAATTTCTGGTTTAAACAGATATATGTCATAATGTTTAGGCTTCTGACCCACATAAACAGAGAACTCTTAGGAGAACAGTTATAATGAAATTTATTGTTGTGTTATGGGGGCGAAATCCGGCAACGAGAGGCAGCGGGGAGCAGTGACGTTCGGCAGGATGGGGGTGAGATCCGGTAACGGGAGACAGTGGGGAACGGTGATGTTCGGCAGGACAGCAAGGACAGCGGGGAACGGCAGGAAGCACGGAGCGCACGGCGACGTGGGAGACCGGTGACCACTGAGGTGGAGGACAGGACAGGTGAGTTGTTGTAATATTGACAGAAGGATGATATTGGACTGATCTTACTTGATGGTTGATGGATGTTGACGCCAGGGAGGAAGACTGAGAGGTGAGTTCCAATCCTGCAGTGGGAAGTGGAGAAGTTGTCCGGGGAAGTGTGCACGCCGGATGGAGTGAAAGCTGGAGCGGGCAGATCAAGCCGAGCCAAGAGGAGCGGAAAGACCAGATGGATGCGAGGAACCAGAGAGAGATCTTGTGGGGAAGGAGCTCGGGAGATGACGGGAACCTGAGGTGAGCACAATGTTGTGGAGCGTGGGAAAAAGTGACTAACAAAGTAGCAAACAAAATCATAAAAACTAAAGAACTACTGGAGACATAAATAGAGCACAAGAGAACTACAAAAATACATGAAACACTAGAAATATGTGAAACACTAGAGAAGGCGCTGAGACAAGGTTTACCAGGAGTGATAAACCCCCAGGCGTCTAGTAGCTGGTCCACCACTCCTCTTATACTGGCCCAGCTCGTCAACGCCAACAGGATGCACCTGGGGTGGCAAACGCTTCAGCAGAGGGTGAGCACGGGTGACCCCCTGTGGACAACTGGAGAGGTGCTAAAAGGAACTTACTCTGACAGTACCCCCCCCTCAAGGACCGCCACCCGGCGGTCCAGAAGACGAAGAAGAGGCCTCAAAATCATCCAAAAGGCTGGGTGAAGGAGCGGGGACACCCAGCTACACTCCTCGGGACCGTACCCCTCCCAATCGACGAGGTATCGGTAAACTCGACCTCGTCGACGGGCAGCCACGATCCTCCGGGCATCATAAGCCAGGTGCCTATCAATGATACGGGCGGGTGGAGGGGGGTCGGCTGGAGGGCAAAAAGTACTGGTTCTGACCGGCTTGATCTGGGAAACGTGGAAGGTGGGATGAACTCTGAGAGACGAGGGCAGGCAAAGGCGAACGGTAGAGGGGTTGATTATGGACTCAATGGTGTATGGGCCGATGAAACGTGGGGAGAGCTTGCAAGAGACAGACTTGAGGGGGATATCTCGGGACGAGAACCAAACCTGCTGACCAGGAGAGTAAGTTGGAGCTGGAGTACGTCTCCGGTCAGCGTATTTCTTATTGAGGGCAGATGATCGTTGGAGGGCTGCGATGGTATTGTACATAATCACATACATCCTTATGAAGGTTGGGCCACCAGAATTGGCGAGAGATAAGGGCTTTGGTCCGACTGGAACCAGGCTGACAGGAAAAACGGAACGTATGAAACCAGTGAATGACTTGAGAGCGGACTGTGGAAGGTACATAGTTGGTTCTCTGAGGTGGGGTCTGGGGATCAGGTTCGAGGAGTAAAGCATTCTGGATAATACCCTCGATCTCCCAGGATACCGAGCCAACCACACAGTCGGGGGAAAGGATTGGAGCTGGATCGGAGATGACTTCGTCAGGGGAGAACTGACGGGCGAGGGCATCTGGTTTTATGTTTTTGGAACCGGGTCTGTAAGAGATGGACAGGTTAAAACGGGAAAAGAAAAGAGACCAGCGAGACTGTCAAGGATTGAGACGTTTAGCCGATTTTAAGTATTCTAGATTGCGATGGTCGGTCCAAACCAGCACTGGATGGTTGGCACCCTCCTGCCAATGACAGCATTCTTCGAGCGGCAGCCTGATAGCCAGCAGCTCTCGATCTCCCACGTCGTAGTTGCGCTCGGCCGATGAAAGACGTCGGGGAAAAAAAGGCGCAGGGATGGAGTTTGCTGTCCTCCTCCATTCTCTGGGAAAGGATGGCTCCAACTCCCAGGTCGAAGGCGTCAACCTCTAGAGTGAACTGACGAGATGGATCTGGTTGGACTAAAATGGGTGCTCAGGAGAAGAGGCTCTTGAGGTCTTGAAAAGCTTTGTCAGCGTCGGGAGTCCAGGTGACTGCTTTCTTTGTGGAGGTTAAAGCTGTGAGAGGGGAAACGGTTTGACTATAATTTCTGATAAAACTGCGGTAAAAGTTAGCAAAACATAAAAAACTTTGAAGTTGTCGTCTAGTGGCCCGGTTTGGGCCTTTCAGTGACTGCGAGAATCTTTGTGGGGTCTGCACGGATCTGCCCGCCCTCGAAGATGTATCCAAGATGGGTTATGGATGATTTGTGGAACTCACACTTCTCAGCCTTGACATATAGACGGTTCTGGAGGAGGCGTTGGTGTACTTGTCGGACGTGGGATCTGTGTTGAGGGAGCTATTTGGAGAAGATGAGGATGTTGTCTAAATAAACAAAAATGTTCAGAAAATCACGGAGAACATCGTTAATTAAGGTTTGAAAGACGGACGGGGCATTGCATAAACCAAATGGCATGACGGAGTACTCAAAATGACCAAGGGGTGTTTTGAAGGCTGTTGTCCATTCGTCCCCCTGGCGTATACGGACAAGATGATAGGCATTGAGCAGATCCAGCTTGGTAAAAACGGTGGCTTTGTGAAGGGACTCGAAGGCGGAGGTGATAAGGGGTAAAGGATATTTGTTTTTTTTAATGGTGATATTGTTTAAACTCGGTAGTCAATGCAGGGTCGGAGCGAACCATCCTTCTTGGTTAAAAAGAAGAAGCCCGCCCCGAGGGGAGAAGAGGAGGACTTAATTATACCAGCGGCTAGGGACTCACTAATATAGGTCTCCCACGATTCCCGTTCTTTATGGGAGATGTTGAAGAGACAGCTGGCAGGTAGAGGAGCTCCGGGCAACAGGTCTATTGCGCAGTCATACGGTCTGTGTGGAGGTAGAGAGCAGGCCTTACTTTTATTGAAGACCTGTTTTAGGTCCAGGTATTCCTCGGTTATGTTGCTGAGATCCTGGGAATCGATGGAGACATCCTTTTGGGGCGGGCTAGGAGGAACGGGGGCCTGGAGACAGGAAGAGAGGCAGTTGGATGACCAAGAGGAAATGGAGCAGTCGAACCAGTCTATGGTGGGGTTGTGGGAATGAAGCCAGTCAAAATGTAAAATAATATGGGGTTGAGATGAGGAAAAAACAAAAAATGAGCGATGCTCTTTATGGTTACCGGACAGGACTAACTCTAAGGGGTCGGTGATGTGGGTGATTTGGGGTAAGGACCTATCATCAAGAGCAGAGATTCGGAGAGGGTTATGTAACGGGGAAGTGGACAGTTGTAATTGTTCGACTAGTGCTTGAGCTATGAGGGATTGTTCGCAACCAGAGTCTACTAGTACAGAGAGATTGAATGTTTTCTGGTTATGAATGGAGGTGGCAGGAAGGAGAAGACGAGACTGACGAGGTCGGGGGTTGAGGTCCGCCTTTTGCCTAGTCTTTACAGGCGGACCTTCTCCGGGAGCTTCTCCTTCCTGAGGCTGGGACAGTTGGCAATGAAGTGACCGGGAGTTCCACATTAAAGTCACTCCTTACTCTGCATCCTCCTTTGGCGTTTCTCCGGTGACAACCTGGTTCGTCCGACTTGCATGGGTTCCGGTCCCGGGGGTGATGACCTGCGGGGCTCAGGAACAGCTCTGGGAGAGGCTTCCATGGGCAGGGGCGAAGGCTGAATGACTGCGGAGGCCCAGCTGGCAGATATTCTACGGTTTCCCCTTAAACTGTCTCTCTCTCTCAGACGGCCGTCAACTCGAGCAGCCAGAGAAATAAACTCGTCTAACGTGGGAGGCTCATCAAAGAGGGCTAGTTCATACTGCAAATGTTCCTCTAAAGCAAAGTAAAATGTACTCTTTAAAGCACGAGGGTCCCAATCTAACCGAGCTGCAAGAGTTCTGAGCTCTATGGCAAACTCGGCGACCGTCCTAGAGCCTTGTTTTAATTTCTGTATCTTCCGGGAAACGGTTAAAAAATCAAACCATCATAAATTCCTCCTAAAAGTCCTGGAAGGACAAACTGAACTCAGGGTAGCGGTGAAAACGCGACTCACCCTATTTGATCGCTGTTCCGGACAACTGACCGATAACAAACGCTATCTTGGCGTCATCATTGAGAAAAGAGTGCGGGGAGTGGGTAAAAACCAACGAACACTGCATCATAAAGCCTTCACAGCCGCCAGCCTTACCCGAATATCTTTCAGGAACCGGAAGTGAAACCCCTCGGGACACCGGAATCGGAAGTTGACTATGCGGAAGTGGCGGTGACGGAGGAACTGAAGCGGTAGCGCCCTCGTGGGGAACCAGGTCGGAGGGTCTTGGGACAGGATTTTGGAGGAGGTGAGTAATCTGATCCAGGGTCTGATTGGTGGTGGCTTGTTGGAGTGGAGCATGGCGGATTGGTCAGTGATTACTCTCCTGAGAGTCTCTTGTGGGTCGGCTTGGCCTGAGTGTTCTGTCATAATGTTTAGGCTTCTGACCCACATAAACAGAGAACTCTGAGGAGAACAGTTATAATGAAATTTATTGTTGTGTAATGGGGGTGAAATCCGGTAACGGGAGGAAGCGGGGAGCGGTGATGTTCGGCGGGATTGGGGGTGAGATCCGGTAACGGGAAATAGCGGGGAACGGCGATGTTCGGCAGGACAGCAAGGACAGCGGGACAGCGGGGAACGGCAGGAAGCATGGAGTGCACGGCGACGTGGGAGACCGGTGACCACTGAGGTGGAGGACAGGACAGGTGAGTCGTTGTAATATTGACAGAAGGATGATATTGGACTGATCTTACGTGATGGTTGATGGATGTTGACGCCAGGGGGGAAGACTGAGAGGTGAGTTCCAATCTTGCGGTGGGAAGCGGAGAAGTTATCGGGGGAAGTGTGCATGCCGGATGGAGTGATGCTGGAGCGGGCAGATCGAGCCGAGCCAAGAGGAGCGGAGAGACCAGACGGATGCGAGGAACCAGAGAGATCTTGTGGGGAAGGAGCTCGGGAGATGACGGGAACCTGAGGTGAGCAAAATGTTGTTAGGAGTGTGGGAAAAAGGGAGCAACAAAGTAGCAAATAAATCATAAAAACTAGAGAACTACTGGAGACATAACTAGAGCACAAGAGAACTACAAAAATACATGAAACACGTGAAATAGGTGAAACACTAGAGAAGGCGCTGAGACAAGGTTTACCAGGAGTAACAAACACTCAGGCGTCGAGTAGCTGGTCCACCACTCCTCTTATACTGGCCCAGCTCGTCAACGCCAACAGGATGCACCTGGGGTGGCAAACGCTTCAGCAGAGGGTGAGCACGGGGGACCCCCTGTGGAGAACTGGAGAGGTGCTAAAAGGAACTCACTCTGACAATATAGAAACCTCTGTGTTGACTATGGAGACCCAAAATGGCTTCAAAGAAACCAGGTCCCCTTTAGATTATACCGAAAACTACATTATAGACTGCTGACAAATGTCCGTACTATGAGCCTAAATCAGACATATACATCTCAAAAACAGAAATTATCCAAAGGAGTTACGAAATTCATGAGCTGATACAAATGACTAAGTGGCTTTGGAAGGACAGTCATACCAATAGGTCCTCTAAAGACATGCATCTTTTCAAAAATTATGATATTTTACATCCATACCTGGAGATGGACCAACAGAAAAATATTCCGGCAATGTTAGCAAAAACAATTTAGGAAAGCAATCTGCTTAAAATGCACAAGTCAAAGTCCAGCTCACAAACCAATTAAAAATCTATAGCACAGCTTCCACGGTCGCTTTCTTACCACAGAAAATGAGCAAAGCTGACAGTATGATTAGGTCAAAACACGGTTCTACAAAATAAGGATTTATTTTTATACGTTAATTATTTTCTGTTACAATATAATACCTTAATGTTTCCAGTTCTAATAAAAGAACATGCGGGAAGATTTGAGAGACTATGAATGCTCTGAAAGGCAGTGTCTATAAACCAGAACCATTGAAACATTTGAAGTGCATGTTACAGCGCACCAGATCGAATTAATGCTCACAGATTTCCTCATGCTTCTGGTGTCTCTTCGGACTACTAGTAAGCAAGCACTGATTAAAGTGTGTTGCATACACATCAGAGAACGGCTTTTCTCCATGAGTCGGCGCATCACCTGGGGATGTTTGGAAAATCGTACCATCTGTGCTGCTCAATTTGGCAGTTAGGACGATACCAATCTGGAATTTGTTGTGTCTTAGAAATGATGTAGCTATGTTTAAGAAGGACAGTGTGACAGAGCCTTATGTCTGTGACAGCAGTGTTTGCATGTGTCCCTGTCTGTGTGCGATTGTACGTATCTAGTGCCTAGTCTTCCTGCCATCCTTAACCAGACATCCTCAGACACCTGTCAGGCCTGGTGTGTCACAGAAAAATGGGCGACATGCCCAGACAAATCAGAGAATATCACAGAATCACGCAAATGGTCACATGAATGGATTTTCTCAATATGCCTCGTAGCCTGTATTAAACTCTCTGAAGACAATAAGAAATCCCCTACTCCGTTTGGCGTCAAGTCCTAAACTAAACCCACAGAGAGGAACACCTAACATCGGCAATATCACTATGTTTCTGGAGCTGAATTGGTGAAGGCAATTACCTTTACAAATGCCAACTCCTCTGACCTATTCTAATAAATCTGCCTCTTCTTCCAGCTCTACCCGTGAGCTCTTATCCCTCACCCACAGACCAACTGTCCCCATTAAAGGAGGTGTTGATCAGCAGAGAGGAACAATCTCACCTACTACTTGGACCTAAACCCACCAAATCTGCCAGTTTTTCCACACTTTTCCAGTTTAGAGGCTAAAAGGTTGATGTCACATAAAATACAACAGTACATATCTTTCCTGTCAAGGAATCTGTCTGATGTCTGATATCTCCTATGTAAAGACACAATCCTCAAAGCTGTTAAAAAGAGCAACTTCCTAGTCAATCCATACAAACCAAACTGCACAGTACTGTTGGAACAGCAACCTGTTTTCAAATTTTAAATGATAAGCACTTGCAGGTGTACTGCCTGATAAATAGATCTTGACCATGATGCTTCCACCACCGTGCTTGATAGTTTGTAGATCGTTTCTTGGCTTGAAAGTCCCACATTGCGGTCAGATGTTTTTCTTCTGGGTTGTATCTGGTCTTGATAATCAATCTGCTCTCATCCAAAAGTGATAGATTGAGTCAGGGGGTTATAGGCTGTACAGATTGGGAAAGTTTCGACTCAACAGAAATCTGAAATACATTTCTGAACTGGTTTTGCTTGAGATAAAGAATGCATAACATAAAGCTTCTGGAACAGCCTCTGGAAAACTTGTGCACTATGACTAAAAGCAAGGTCCCAGAAGTGATGTATGTATTTCGGTCAAAAAGAGCCACTGATAAATTCCTTCAAAATTATGCCAGAAGGCTGGAGATGGCTACAAAAGCAGTAGCTAAGGTAAAACTTTCTAAGGCAAATTTAACCTTCTCAGTTACCAGCATTTCTTTTGGATTATTTCATGGTCAAAGCATCAGACTTCAGTTAAAACAGGGTCTGCCTCCACACTGGAACAAGCAGCTGGCACCGCAGGAGGATGAGGCAACATTCTGATGTTGGAGATTTTTAATCTAGTTGCAGTTTAGCAGAAACACTTGGATTTGGAGAATTCCCCCTCACTGTTTCAACTACAAACTAATGATCCGTTTTCTCATAAACATTCTGGCTGAGACAAAAGCAAAGAGACGATCTGCGCAGCATGATCACAACAAGCAAATATTCCATCTAAGATCAAAAACAGTTGCAAAAAAATGGCTGAAAGCAGAAAGCAAGACCTTATTCCTATGCTTTCCACAACTGACAGAAGCTGTGCTCTCTGACAGGAGGCTGTTATGGAAATGAGGCGTCTGTTGAACGGAATCCTTTGAAAGAAACAAACTCACGTTGGCAGACAGCTGAGATGTGAGGGTTGCCACCTTCTCCTGAGAAGCATCCAGCTCCCGCCGCAGCTTTCTGATTTGCTGGTTTTGAAATGAGAGAGGAGACATGAATGTGTGCCATTTAAATAGGCTTTACACTTTTTAAACACATGCAGATATTATCATTTAGAGGGAAAAAATGCAGTTACATAGTAAAAGTTTGTCAAAAACATTGGCTTGAAGTGCAAAAAACATGAAGTGAAGGGGGGATTACCGTGGAATTTTGGACTGTTTGGCCCTTGATTGAAAAGAAAAGAGTCAAAATTAACACTATGTTGCATGCTTACATCAATCAGAACTAATATGGTCCATTTAGAGACCACTTAATGCACCACACCCAGTTAGAAGTAAGCAATGAGCAGCAAAGCAAGAGAAGCATGGATTTAAGACATCGGTTTATAGTACGAATACCTGAGAAAGGCTCTAAAGAGGACCACATTTTTCTAAACAGATATTTACATACATTACATAAAAAGATATATTTTTTTTTTATGCCCACTGTACTTTATCTCGGTTAGCAAGCAGACTTTTTTGTAAATTTACAATAATTTGGCTTTAATGTTTAGAGTTAGAGTTAAACTGTGTTTGTAAAACCAAGGCGTTGTTACTTTCAGTTCAGATTCAAGTGGAAATTATGGTTAATGACTCATGTAGATGAAATTGAGTTAAAAATTGCATTTTATACACTCACAGCAGGTTTGAAACTTTGTATTCAACTCTCTGTGATCCTATTAAAATGTATTATTCTTTAAGCCAAACAGCATCATAAAGCAGATAAACTAAGAGAGATGTAAAAGTAAAGAACATGCAAACTCAGACTCAAACGTGGAAGACAACCAAAATTAGATGTAATCAGAGTGCGGCAGATGATTGTTGTTAGTAATTCTAACAAATAATGAGGAAAACGTTGTTGGCTTTATGAAACGTAACCACTGCAAAATCAGGAAAAGCAATGCAACATAGAGTTAAATTGGTTTGTCGTTAAATTTAACACAGCTGTACCTCAAACCAGCTTTTTGGCATTGGTCATAAGCAAGGTATATCAGTATTTATTCTCATATTCACCCATAAGGAAGAAGATACTTGCCAGTTATTTCTGCCTTAGTTTTACCTTCTTACTAAGCTGCTACCTATGTCTCCTTCTAGGCTAACCACTATAGTTGTTTCCTGAAACAAATCCTTTGTAAACCAGTCTGGATTCCATGTTACGCTTTTCCTGAACAAACACTCAAGGATCATAATCTCCACAACCGGCAACCTCCACTACAACTTTGCTCACTCAGTCCTCCCTACCATCATCTTCCTCTCCGACTATGTTCCTTAACATCCAGCTCAGTTATGTGTTACCATGTTGCAGAAAAAACCTTTATTAAGATAATTGCAATAGTCATTCTGTCTACAAATCTGTTACTCATTCATATCTCCTGGGTTATCTTACATGTTTGCCAGAGGTTTAAAGACTGTTTAAAGACTGGCTACAAAATCAGCACAGCAAAACATGCATGACATTAAAATATAGGAAAACAGCCAGAAACGCAGCAACATTCTTAGTTGGATTTAAATGAAACTGACATAAAGCTAAAATAAGCAAAGTTAAAACAATACAATAATCACTACCACTGCAATAAAAAAAGTATTTGCCCTGTACAAATTTTGATTGGTTGGATTTTTTTCCTTTTAAGAAATGAAATGATTTAGATCATACATCTCATGTTTACTTACGTGAACCACAAATATTTTAATGTGACAAAAACAGAAGGAATAAGGGAGAAGAATTTTGTAGGTGGGTAAAGACTTTTTTCATCGCTGCGCTGCATTTGAATCAGAAGTTTGACCTCAGCCGTTGGCGTAGTGACACACCAAATAACCGTTTAGGTTGCGAGTTGAAAACCCATCGGAATTAACTGACAGTTGTGCTCTGTGTCAAGGTTGACTATCATGAGCAATCGGAGCCGATCCCACAGTCGCAACAGTTTCCCCACCTGAAGGTTGGATATTTTAACTTCTGATGGCAAATGCAACACAGCACAAGTGATTGTGATTTTGTATATAGCACTATATGGCAAAAAGGCAGCATGCAGGCCCTGTCCCTTTGTCTTACCTCAGAGTGGGCTTTTTCCTCAGTCTGTAACACAGAATTAGGCACTAGTTAGAACCATTTATTTTGATTTGCCGAATTACACACCAAAACTAATAGGGAATCATTGTTTGTAGATTATAAAACAAATTGATTAGTTTGACCAGTACAAAAACTAATAGTTTAAAAGTTCATGGTTATCAGTTCTGCGTCCAAAAATGAATCTGCAACCTAATGCTGGCGATCGAGAGTCACCCAACGATGTTAGGAAGGCTAACAGAATTTCTGTCTTATCTATTAGGGATACTTTGGCAGCACTCACAAATGATCAACATAACTTTAAAACATACAGAATTGTCCGAGAAGGGCAGAGGAATATGATTTTAGTAGAACTTCCTTTCACTTTTAGGAAGCATAAAATGATTGGCATCTAATTGATGCCCGATAAGTGACTTACTGCAGAGTACAGTGATGATGTGCTGGAGACCAGAGACAAGGATGAACCATGAACTGTGAGACAGAGACACAGCACAGATAATTCAGATGAGGCTTACAAAAGATATTTAGCTTATTAAATAATTTCAAGCATATTTCATTTGGATGCATAAGCCCTTCTTCAGTTTATCTCATCTCATAGAGTATTTCTAACTCCCCAACTTCCGTATATAGCTACCTTAACTTCACAGCAGGGAAGCTGGTAAGCCTGCTTTACCTTCATCGGTGCTGTCCCTGAAGGATCCAGAGCGACTGATGGCCCGCGGCCGATCCTCCAGGGATGTCGCGCTGCCACCAAGTGGGTGACCCTCTCCAAACAGGTCAAACGAGTCCTGCGCAGGGATGCTGTTGGAGCGGCTCATGCTGCCACTGTTGCCTGGTGGTATGTTATACTGGTTGATGTTGGTTGGGCTTACTGTGGGGCAATTAGATGCAGATAATATAGCAGTGGTAGCCACACTTTATGGCATAAACAGTATCACAATCTTAAGCTACCAAGTATCTAAAATATTGTTTTTCAAAGCAATATCCAGCCTGTGACTTCCTCTGGTGGAGTAAGTGTAACATATTTTTACCTACATGGTGAGTGCTTTAGCCTTAACAGCTGCTAAGTTTGTCAGTAGATTTAAAACAAGGCAAGATGGTGTGCTTACTCAGCGTAAAGACATAATGAAGACTCTTTACTGGTGCTCATTGAGGATTTTTACCGCTTAAGTGTGATGTCGGGCTGCTGGGATGTTTTTATTTAGCCCTTATTTTGTCTCCCCTATACTGTTATTCAAATTAGGTAATCATTTTCCCCATTTTAAAGTCCACTTATAACTATTTTCCTTATTCCAGAGTTGGTGAGACTAGGGTTGGCTGACAAGTCTCAGGTAAGTTAGCATAGAAGATACAGTAAAAAGCCCAGCGATACCACATCCGAGCCACAAACAAAGGAGAAGTTGGCATCTACTATGGGGCTTCCTATATGGGTTAAAGAAAAATGCTCTTACAGTTTCTAAATAAACAGTATTTAATCATTGGCAAAATATGCAACGAGAAAATTTTAACTCCATCTGTGTACTGATTTTGAAGTTTGGGAGTAATGGGAACTGAGCACATTGTCACAAAATCACAAGATGAAGAAAGCTAAAAAAAACTAGCTTGGTTCAGCCATTTAGGTCCAGATTTTCCACATATGCCTTATGGTGCAGAATTGTGAGAAATGTCTCAAGTCCACTACTTAAAAGAATATGAGATGAACATTCAGAGTCCAGACAGTTTGAAATCTACTGGATATCTATCTAAAGTAGTACCAAATGCGGAAGTGGCCCAAGTTTGATCATTTTCTTTTGGTTAAAATATTGTTTGATCTATTTAAAAGTTTAAAAGATCTTTATCAAAGATTTGGAGTGTTTACACAATCTTCGAAATGTCAGATTTGGGTTTCATATGACGATAATTTTTTTTTTTTTAAATCAGTCTTGGGTAGCATTCAAAGACTGTAGTATCTAAAGTATCTTTACTTTCATATTCTTCTGAACAATATATGCTCATAATCAGTAATGTAAAACAATATGCTCTTTTAAAGACTAACAGAGGTTGGAGTAGTGGTATTTTCCAGTGTTAATGCAAGCGGCTCCTGGAGGAGAAAGTGGGGACTGGCCACCGGTATCCTGAAGGCCTCCTGTCGAATGCGATCTCAACCACTCCTTTCCTTCTTCGTGGGATGTCTGCCGAGAAGACGGCGGGTACCTAAAAGCCACAAAGTCCCTTTGAGCGTATTTCAAGTGGACATTTTCCTCTGCATAAACAGTTGATTTTGGCAGCAGTGAGGCGACATAGCAGTTGCAAATGAGAGAAAATAAACATGCAGCAACAGGACTCAGATTAATGCATCTACATGACAGTCAGCAACATGCAAAACAAAATTTGAAAGTTGGAATTATTCTTCCATTTACCAAACATAAAAAAACAGTTGTATCAATATGATCAACCTTAATATTTTAACTGGTATGAAGAAAACCAAACAAACAAAGTGGCTGTAACTAAAGATGCTTAAAGGATTCAAACAGTTCCTCATTACCACTCAGACCAAACCAATACCATAAGAAAAAGAAGAGGTTATAGTAGCTGGAGGAGGGATAATTTTGCCCCTTTGCAAAATGTTACTGTATCCCCAGTTTGAAGAAAGACATTGTGATTTGCTACCATAGTCTATTGGCATAATCACAGTTATCCAGAACTTGTCTTAAACCGTTATTACTGATGGTTATGCTAATCGGACAGACCATTTTTGAACAGAGTGAAAAACAGTTCCTGTCAAGAACTGTCAAGTGAGGTTAGAACCAAACCAACTTTAAGATCAAGATCAAGAGCAAAATGTGAAACTGAACCAGGACCGAACAATGTACTTCAAAATGTTCGAGAAGTTGTGTTTAGTTTTAGAAAAGATTTGTAATTCACTTCAATCCTTTAATGATTTACAGGAAAACGGACTCTGCAGTTGTCCAAACCTTTGCATGCTTATGAATAAAACCCACACACACTACCATTCCAGTCTTACTTCGTCTCCAGCTTAACAAAAAGCCTCCCTCTCTTACTTCTGACAATCGGCCATATTTAATCCTCTGGGAATTGTAATTGAGTTTGCACTCCTTCCCTCTCAGCAGCATTACCACGCTTGTCACATCTGACCCCTGCTTTCATCATTACCGTGTCCATCCTCTTCTGTTGAGCTAGCAACAGGCGTCTAACTCTTTACTTGCTGGTGTGATGTCGCATTATTTGTCCCTGACAAAATGACTGGTATTTATTGGTTCAATCCCCCTACTTGGTGCAAACAACATGCCTTTTAGCAGGACCTGCATGCTTTTTTACAGAACATATGCAACAGACTGCAATTCATTTGAGATTACTAAGACAAAAACTAAAAGTTAGGGTATACTGGATCTTTCGAGAAGTTGTGTTTAGTTTTTAACTATATACAGTTTGTACATGCCATGCAGCATATCAAACATACAGAAATAGTTGCTTGACAGCTGATCCTTTCAGGCTTAAAAAGAGAGAAATGCACCAAAGGCAGTCTGGGCAACCTAATAGTTTTAAACCAGAAACTAGGTCACTCCTCTGCTCTTAAGAATTATCTTAAAACTTGGTATTTCGGACTGATGTTAAAACAGAATCAAATTAGTTATTCGTGGTTACAGGTTGTACCAAAATCTAAAACGTTCTCCCTCAGTTTAATGTTTTTCTATGAATCCACAGATTAAAATCATATAAAAAACCTTTGGAGTTAGCTGAAGGGCAGAGTGCTTAAGAACGGACTCAGGACTGTGAACAAACTAAAGAACTTGTGCCATAGCTAAGACGTGTAAGAACCGACTCTGTTGTTAAACGTAAAAGCATACTGAGCATACATGAAAACCCTGCATTCATAGAGCTCATAATTCCACTTAAAAGTTGAATACTATTGATGTTAAGCTGATATTGGAGTTGATCTATTAGAGTATTCAAAGTTTTTAGGCAAAGATTACTCGGTAAAGAAAATGCATACTAGAATGATAGAAAAGGCGGCTTTATCCCATCAATGAAACTATAATTCAGAGGAAGTGAGTGAAGGTTTCATTCTGCCTGTGGAGCAGTGGAACAGATCTTTATCCTAAACATCTTAGATGGGGTTTGTGAATCTGGAAAGTTTACTAACCCAAGGTATTTTACAAGGGCTACTGTAAGAGTATGGTACACACAACATGGACTCTGCCAGGGGTGCCCGCTGCCGATCCATAAATAGGATTGTATGGCATAGTTATCAAGAGGAGGGTGGGCTCTGGGTTGGGAACCCTAAGGTCTTCCTCATCTTTGCTTTTTGCAGATGATTTGATTCTATTGATATTGTCAGACACTGACTGCAGTTGGATAAGAGTCTGAATAAGAAGTGACAGGCTCCTCTTAGTCTGAATATATTGTTTTAAGCTTCAAAAAGGCTCACTGAACCCTACAAGTAGGGGTCTGTCTCCACCTTGGTGGTTTTTCATAAGTGACGGCAGGATGTAATAGCCAATGGATCTATGAATTACAGTGATGAAAATGGTTGGATGCCAAAAAGTGTGGTGTTCACGTTCACAAATATAACATATAGCTAAATGCATAGGACTGTGGTTGGGACAACATATAAACATGCACTGGTGATACATTCAAGTGCAACAGAAAAAGCTACAGATGCAGGTTTGCTGTACCTCAGTCCCTTTTTGGGGAGTGTGTTTCTGTCAAGGGGCATGCTGTTGAAACAGAGGCCGAGCCAATCAGATGAACACTGAAATTATTGGTTTTTTCGTGACACTTGATAAAGAAGCTGAACATTTACACAGAGACAGACAAAATGGAGAGAACATCAAGACATCTATGCATCTATGTAGAACTAGAAAACTGAACTGTTTAAGTTGATTGTTTCATTTTTGAGACATACAGCTGCCCTATTGAGGAAATGTGTGTTGTACAACTATATTCTGTAATGTAGTTAATGCAGTGTGTAGACAAAACAATGAATACGGTGATACAGACTTTCTTATGAGTATGTTTGACATGGTCTGAATTTATAGTGTTTAATTTCTGGCATGGTTTAAGGTTGTTGTGTTGTTACTTTGGCAAAGCCAAAACCAGAGCAGAAACTTTACTATTTAATGGATGGAGTCATGTTTCCTTATCATAACTGGTATTGCTAAATATGGTAATTCTCTAAGGTTATTGCGCTTTTTGTAGCAAATCTCTAATAAGGCTATACTTTTTGTCTCAGTTGTCAAATGAAACAATGAATACGATTCTTCCCAATTGTATTCTCTTTTGTACTCACCCCTCAGAAAGGGTGGACTTGATACTGCCGGTTCGCGTAACCTTAGGCCCATGATGGCCCAGCGACATGTCAATGGACTCAGAGCTGGTGTGCAAACTGGTCATACTCTGGCAGCTCAGGGTGTCCTTACTGCCAGCAGACGAGCTACAGGCCGGCCAGGGGCGAGCGTTGGAGGGCAGAGAAAGGCCAGAGGCTGAGTCGGAACAAAGGTCGGGGGCTTTACCATACAGCGGGCTGCTGCCGCCACTCAGGGCACCAGCGCTGCATAGGCTCCCAGTGCCAGAAGACGGCGAGTCCAGGCTGGCCTGTCTGGCCAGAGTGCAATGGGGGCTGCCCAGTACTGATGGGCACTTGCCAGAGTCCGGCGTGCCCGGGGAGCTGGCCTTGCTGCTGGCTTTGGTGCCAAACAATCTGGGGGGTAGAGAGGTGGGTTGCAGTCATTTAGAAGTTCTCTGAGGAGTTAGGAGCGATTTCAAGTTCCATATGAACATGAAGGATATTTATACTTTGGATTTAGAAGTAGAACTATGATAGGGACATCGAAAGTACTTTACAAAGGAATTCCTTTTTCTATATGTTGCCTAAGTGGAGCTACAAAATTCAATGCATTTCATTAAGACAGTTTACAATAGAGCAAAACAAAAAAGTGCATTATGAAGTGGGAGGAACCCTCAATCATCATATAATAGGAAACATCAGAGAAACATGATGAATATAAATCTCTGATCTTTTCCAGCCTTCTACAATTATCTTGTACTTAGTTCCATTCATCCTTCCATGAACCTTGACCTGCCTCGCTGTCCCTGCCAGGAAAAAAAAGCACACACACAGCATGATGCTGCCACCAAAACTATGTTTCACAGTGAGGATGTTGAGTCTGTTGAGTGATTCTAGGCGTTCGTTGATAACTGATAGCTATTAAAATGAAAACAATAAAATCATTAATTGTGATTTGACCGGAAGGCCTTCATTAACTATTGTTTACGCTTCAATATTATACAGTAACTTGTGTTGGTCAATGACCGAACATCAAAAAAGTCATTGGGTTTCAATACTTATGTAAGGCACTTACACAATAAAGCAGCCTCTAAAAAATCTCCCCACAGAAAAGACACCTCAAAACACATTCCTTCGTCTGCTACCATATAACTTTAAACAGGACATTCAATCCTGCTACTCTTCTGCCATGGCAAGATTTACTATACATATAAAAATGAGTCTCTGTTAAAGAAAAAAAAGATGTGTATGAAACCGATCAGCATGAAAGAATAGCTTGAATTGATAGATTCAAGCCAATGCTTTTATTATCTGAATTGTGTGTTTCATCTGCAGTTGCTTATCATGTACACCAGGGAGCAGTCTATGCAACAACACCCTTTACCAAACTTACATGGGAATTATTGGGTGGTTTTTATTTGTTGTGTGCATCTTCACATATGAGGATGTTTAAATCATCATGAAGCCGGATTTTTGAATGTCCTTCCTAATTACCCTGTAAACAGTATGCTATAGGAAAGTAAACCGCTGACCATCACAATTACCTCTCAAATAGAAACACTGGCGTTCTGAGGCTGATATTCTATAAGAACTTGATGTAATCTTGAAAATACTTGAGCCCATTCCTAAAAACTTGCCATACTTTAAAAGCTAAAGAAAAGATAACAATTAAAAGAAGCTATATGGTGAAATGGTTGACTAACACAAAACTTACCAAGACAAGGGACTGAGACAAATGATAACAGATTTATGTGTTGTGTGTCTGACCTGCGGAAGGTTGGTGAAGCGATGTCTGGATATTTGGATCCCGGTTGCCTCAGGCCTGACTGGCCTGATGTACCAGAGGTGGCGTTGGATTTAGGAGAGGTGGACAGGCTTGCTGCTGGTTCCTGATCAGACACGCCTACTTTCTCTTTATCTGTCTGGTTGACGGTGATGGGACTGGAGCGGTCTGACCCCACTTTTCCCTCCCTCCGTTTGGCACCTGCTTGCGTTGCTGCCCCGCCTGCTGACTTGCCATTGGATTCAATGCTGCTGGAGCTGGACCGGTGCCCACAGCGTCCCGCTGTCGCACCACTGGAGGATTTGGCGGGTCTTGGGAGTGAGCGGTACTGCAGGGTAACTTTGGAACCGCTGCAGCTGAGGAGAATCTCGTCATCTTGGGGTTGTGAGCCATCCAGGCTGGTTTTACGGACACCACCAATGCTAGTGCCTTTGCCAAGGGCAGCTGAAGATTTGGGAACCTTGCCTAATGTGGCTGAGCCACTGGTGAGTGTTGCACCACTTGAGGTAATTAGAGTGCCAGCAGCACCAGGGATCTTCTTGTATCCAAATGAACTGGTCGCAGGTGGGCGAGCAATACCAGAAGGAGGTTTCTTGCCTTCATCGCCACTACTTCTCCCAGCATCTGATGGTGAGCGCTGTATCCCAGCAGAGGTTTTAGAAGGTACCTTGCCCTTTTCTGAAGCCTTAGCATCGTCAGTTTTACCTGCCAAACAGACGACCAAAACTTTAAATATTGCTGTGTGTGACACAGGTTTCAAATACAATATAACTCTAGTATTGTACACATCAGAATGCTGTACTGGGCCATCCTCCTGCTGGAAGATGAACCCCCTTCCAAGTCTTGAGTGTTTTATTGCCTGCAAAGATTATCTGCCAGGACTGCTTTGTATTTAGCTCCATCCATTTATTATCAATTCTATACAGCTTTACCATAGCATGATGCTACAAACACCATGTTTAACCAAAGAAACATTTACATTATGTACCTATATGGGTACCTATCCTCAGTTTAGAGGTGGTGGCATTTTCCAAACAGCAAAAAAAAAAGTTACGATTTTCTTAAGGCCGTGTTTGTTGAGCACAAAAAAAGCTGATCAACAGATTCTTCCACCAGAATAGCAGATCTCTACAACTCCTCCAGAGTTACCATAGACCTTTGGGGTGCTTCTCTTTGGTACATGTGCAGGTAAACCATGATTTTCCCATATCTGACAACCTTCTTAGGCCTTCCTAAAACAGTTGCATTTTTATTGTTATTAAATTACTCACAGATTGATTATTTGGGTGGCTGTGATTGCGTTTCAGTTTATTTAGAGGAATTACGGTCAATTGGCCTGATTTGTTTAACTTCTGTAAACCACATATCCTTTTTCCTTGATTTTATCTCTTCACCAAAACATATGATACAATTCTGTGAGATTTAGGGTTGGAATGGTGAAAATGTTAACGGGGTCACAACAGTTGAGCAGATACCCAACAACCAAACATCATTATCATTACAATCGTTTAGCATGTATTCAAGTGTAAACATTGTTTATTAATACAGTTAAGGTCGGATCTCCCACCTGGTGTTTTGAGTGCTGCTGGAGTCCCCTTGGTCCTGGATGCTGTAATCCCCACCTGGGCTGTCATGCCCCTCCTCCATGAGCCAGTCTGGGAGATCTGGGCCAGCCCCGCTGCCTTCTGACCCGTATCCTCATACTGACCCTGGGATTGGGGGGAACAGGTGGATGAGGAAGGCTTCCAGCAGGAGGGGCTACTGTTAGGGTCCATGCTCATGTCCAACTCCTCATCAACTTTTTTCAGATCTTCAGCTCCAATCCAACTGCTGCTCACCTCCGGCTCGACATGCTTGGGACTGCTTCCTTTCTGGGACTGTGGAAGGTGGGTTGTGGGGACAAAGTTGTATTTACTACCTTTTTCACTACCTTCAAAATATATTTAACGAACAGCACGAAGCACCAACTATACCACCGTAGTGACACAGATATTAAGAAGAGAAAGACGGAGTGGCAGAGTATCTGGGAGAGGCTCTGTAGACGTATACAAGTTTAGAGCAAGCAAATAAGCTACAATTAAGTGGGAACTCTAGGAGTTGGATTAATCGAGATTTCACAACATGCCTTGGTCCATAGTTTTTACTAATATGTCAAAAAGGTTTATCCTCGCATTGCTCTGTGAGCGGAGCAGCACACTCTCCCGAGGTGGGAATAAACCGGAGAGCACTGAGGGTGACGACGGACAGACAACCTCTTCCTGGTTATCCAACCAGGCGAGAGAGGACGGGTTAAACAACGACAGGAATCCAATGAAAGCCTTCGATCTGGCTCCGAAGCCCCGCCTTCTTAATGCTTCGGCGGCTCTCTGCCCTGACTGGGGCAGCTAACAGGCATGGCGACCAATCAAATCAATGTATGCACCAACGGCTCTGATGTAAGCCAATGGTAAGATGGGGAAGGCGGGGTTACGTTTAACTGACTTGAGAGGTTAACCAATCGGAGTGTTGCAGCAGGCAAGCGCAGCAGATGCCGTGCGGCGCTTCTTATATTTTCCCCACTTCGGCATCTTCATGCTAGATTTATCCACCTGCTGCTAAAACTAGCATAATTTGTGGCGCTACTATCCATTTGTAAATGCCCTGGCAGATGCAGTTGGCTAATCAGTGATGGAGAAAGGTCAGGGAGGCTTTGCTATGAACCAGTAATGGGTGGACATGTGTCTTAATAGGCTAACTCAAAAACCCCCAATCTGACTTCAAACCAGCCCAAATTATATCCACCCGACCAAAGCAATTTTTACCCTCAAAATCAAACTGAAAACCGCCCAATTGGGCAACAGTGGCTGTAACCAGAGTGATTAAAGGTAGCGCGCAAGGTAGTCTACACGTGATGTCATCCCTATCACTCCGGTCCTACTTGCAGCATAAAAATAAATAAATCCTTGCAGGTAATTTAAGGAGATATGCCTGCATGTAACCGTGTTTACACAGAATGAAAACTCATAGCCCCAGTTAGGCTAAAAAATTTACTCCCTCATCAGATGAGGTTTACTACTTTTTACTACTTTTTAAAGGCCTTAATTTGGCTTGATTTTTTAAATCCCCTTTTACTAGCTTTTACAAACCCACGGACACCCTGGGGGATTAAAGAAAAGAGTGATTAGGAAGTGCATCTGAAAGGCATGTATTTATGCAAGGATTTATTGAAATCAGCTTACAGCTTGGAAAACAAGGTAAATCATAAATCTGGTTCCTTTTTAGAGTAACTATTAAGCACAAACAGAGTAATCGGAAGTATAGACAAGTGCACGCTGAAGCAGCAGGAGGCAAAGTCGCAGCTATCTTTGGAATCTCCAACGAACATATCTCCAGTTTTGGGACGCATACAAACGCCCCCACACATACACACAGAACAGCGACAAGCAGTCCTACCTTAACAGATGGTCAGTCTCCCTAGCAACACCATACTCTCTTAAGAGGGCAGTCTGTTGAGTGTTTCATTAAGAGCCAAGGATACTTGGCAAAATAAAGCAAAGGCCCTCTGAGGAGAGCTGAATGCTGCTTTTATAGCTCCCACAGTCAGAGCTGACGAGGTGGTTGGTCTTTTATTCAGGCCGAAATCAAGATGTCAGACAATGCAGTATACCTAATCCTCACATGAGCATCTAAATATATTAGGGATGCAAGGTATATCACGATTAACATTGGTATCGGTTAATGTAACATATTGACATTGGTCTTTAAATCTGGGCCGATATTGGCAACCAATATTTATTTCTATCTAGTTGCTGTTTGTGTTTGCCTTTCTGGAGGTGAGGGGGGTTGTTTACTTGGTATTTATTTTGTGTGTTGTGATAGTGATGCTATGGATGCCAAAATGTTTGGGTGTTTAACTAAAACAGAGAGGACATGTCAGTAATATTTTCATTTTTTAAGCCTCGAAAGGATTGGGACATTACTATGAAATCAAAAAATAATGGTTGTCAGCCACAAATACAATACTAACTGTGTTTGAATAGGAAAGTTTGAATATAGATGCGTCAGGTGACTTTCCAATTGAGATATCCAGGACAAAACTTAAATCCCAAACATGCCATCCCAGTATGAAGCATGTTTAGATTATGCCTGTTCATTCCACTTTACAATTACAGTATAATGGAACCTGGCTTTTTGCAGTTACAAAAAGATTGGATCCCCAGTAAAACATACTTTCTTTTATAATACTTAAATTGCTCCAAGGACATGGTGGTACGGCTCTTTAACATCAACTACTGAAGATGTGATATGGATATTTAAACTCATACGATTATCTTAGTGATTCTGAGAGTGTAAATATATGGTCCCCTATTCTAAAGCAAGACTATATTTCTAAATCCAGGGTTAGAGTTGTCTTTGGAACACCAAAGAGAAGTTTTTCTTAATCGCAGTCCTTATAACCATCCTGCATGTTTTACATTTGTTCCTTTTCCCAACAATTTGATTGAAAGCTAAAGAGATTCTGAGATCCTATACACTCCAAGTTGCCTTGCCTCAACAAGTGTCCAAGTCGAACTTAGGTAACATAAACGGATGATGGCATATCATGCTTAGCATATGAGACTCGGGAGTCTCAGGGAGCCTAACAAATGTGAGACTTACATAGATAGAACACACTCTCTTAGATTCTATTAAACACAGGGACCAGCACCACAGTCTACCGTTCTGTGAAAGTATTGACATTGTTCCTGATCTACCCTAGGACATTGATTTCTCCCTAAACATTGTCTTGTGACATCTCATTCAATCCCAGTACCCTGTCAATGGGGCCCTATAGAACTTTCTCTGCAACCTTCCCGTTAATCCTCCGATTTATGGGATCTAACTGAGGTGATCCATAAAAGGCTACATGGACCACCAATGTTCCGTCTGGCACCTATATCAGAGGTACCCAAAGATATCTACATTTCCTGTGAATCTCTACATTTTAAAGAAATTACCAGAACATCTCCACTGCAACCAGATGCCCAAGTTTGAATAAAGGTGCGTTTCTAAAATATATTCAACTGTCTTTATCCCCAGAAGCAGCAATACTGGCCCCTTGTAACTCAGGAAGAGCTGCAGAAATTCACATCTTAGATTAAATAATCTGTCAGCAAAAAAGAAGAAACGTGTAGGAAGGTTTTTTGGTCAGATTTATGGTCCTACCTGCCCAACAATTTTTGTGGACATCCCATCTATTAGGCATGTTTGTAGTATGCCTGTTCATTCGACCTTACAATTATAATGGACCCTGGCTTTTGGCAGCGAGTTCTGGACAACAACCTCCCACGAATAATTAAATAAATCTTAATATGCCTGGATATGCACAGTGAAAACCATGTTAGCACTACCTCAGAAGCTCATAACTTATTCTCATATTTCTTGTGATGATTACCTCAATTAATTATGTAACTGGTATCTTAAAGAAGCCAAACTGAAGTGGTGTGTTAAACTGGTGTTTAACAGCATTATTTGGCTTTATCATTACCAAAATAGAATAATAAGACATTGTGATCGTTTTAAAGAATTTTGATTACAGAGGAATCTGCGAATACTTAACTGCAAACATGTAGGGGTTTAATGTATACTCTTTCTGTTCTGTTATGCTACTTTAAATACCACAAAAGTACAAGGAAGGGAGCAAAGGCACTGCAGCTTTAAACCTCTCTGCCTGTCCCTGTCCTCCATTCGAACTTTCCCTATCATAGAAGCATCATCATGGTACCCGGCAGAGTCGACTGTGCATGCCCACCTGTGCTCCCTTGGTTTTGCGTGACGGGCTCACAGCGGAAAACGCTGGTGTGGTTAGATCATCGGTGCTGAAGTTGTCCAAGGTGTCGCTGAGGCCACTGCTCACTGAGCTGCTGTCGTCCCAACTACAGAAATAACAAGAAGAAACCAAGATGACGAACAGATTGAGTAAGCTGTGATATTCAATGAGACATGGTCTTTTCTCTTAGATCTGAACAGCAGAAATATACAAGTCACTTCACACATCAGGGAACTCTGCTTTACAAGCATCCTGCATGCAAGCCATCTGCTTCCACTATAACTACATTTACCAATGAATGCACTGAAGAGGTCTAGAAAAAATTCTTGCTTTCTCTCATTTGCCATGTAACTTACAGCAGCTTTGCTATAATTCCCTTTTAGGGTAAAAAGTAAGACTCATTCACTTACTATTTGTGCCTGACTAGATATATTCCTATTATTGGTATGATTTATTTAATCAGGAAGAAAGACAAAAGGTCCTAAATAAGGAGCAGATGGATTAAATAACCGGATAATTACTCAACTAATTCTGCTATTTAAATTGTGCAACATAGTTATTTTAAACCAGATCTTTTGTAATCAGATTTAATAAACAAGCTCAGACAAAAGTTAACTGGGTTTCTGCGCTTATTTTGTCTTTTCTCACACACATTTCGGCACACGAGTGAAAAAACAACGCTGCTAAGACATGCACAAAACAATCTTTGTAGAGATGACTTGGTTTCCATGCCAACCTGTCAAGTCTCATCTGTATCTGGCTTTGCCTTTGTGTGCCTTCATGTGATTGGAACCTCCCTTTAATATGCCCGGTAAATCTGATCAAATACTAGATGGGTCATAAGGAAAGACCAAAGAAACCAAAAAGCCAAAAATAAACCAATCTAAAAATAAAAGGTCAGACTTAGGTTGCTGTTGCTTTACAGCAGATGAGACCCCAACTCAGTTTATCCATTTCCAAATCCATCCTACAATCTTGCAAGACAGCAATCTTTACCAACCCTTGACCTCTTTTGTTGAAACCTATTGTTTTCTGATCAACAGCCATAGCCTCAGTTGTACAGTTTTACAAACGGCAAAGAGAAAATTATCACCAAAAATGACAGTATCAGACAGTCCAGAGCTTTGTACCAAAATTATGTTTATGAAAACCATAAAAAGAGTTAGCAACATGGTGGATCTTTGGAATGTGAACTCAGCTGATGTTTTAATTATGTTTATGTTGATAAATTTAGCAGATGCATTTATCCAAAGCGACTTACAAAGTAGGCAGCAGCTTGAAGGGTCTTTCCTTATGACCCAAACTGAATGTAGCACAGGCCTGGATTTGAACCCAGGCCCCCAGTGTGAAAGTCAGGGGACTTTCCAATTAAGATATCCAGGTGAAAACTTAAATCCCAAACATGCCATCACAAGTATGAAACATTTTTAGATTATGCCTGTTCATTCCACTTTACAATACTAATGGAAGCTGGCTTCTATTTCATCCCTACTGCTTCAAGCACTGAATGATCATTGTTGCGCATGCGTAGGTCGAGTACTAATGACAACAAAGTCACCTGTGACCTGCCGGGGACACACGTGACTCTATATAGTCACATGGCATCCGGCGTTCAATCCCTTTGTTCTTCTCGCGCGCAGGTGTGTTGAGTACGGGGGTGTGATCGTATGAAGCTGGTTGCTTCGGTGTGTACCACCTGGCTGCTTGTTGCTAGTAGCCCTGTGACCCCTTTGGTCGGTGCTGCGGGTGAGTCTCGCCCTCCAGGGGCTGCACAAGCTGTTTTTCGCCTTTAACCGATCGGCGGTCGCCGCTTCAACGACTGGTAAGTGTTTTTCTTTTTCGCCGGCAGTTTGCTGTTCGCTTTGATTTGCTGCATTAATCGCTGTGACTCACCGGTGGCGTTTCTGCTCGCGCTGAGTTCTTTAAGTTGTGTATCTCTGTGGTTAATGGCGCGACTCGCCAGTGGCGTTTCTGGTTGTGCTGAGTTCATCTTCGGTTAATTGTCCAACTCACCGGTAGCGTTTATGCTCGCGCTGAGTTCATAAGCCTGCAGGGTTTTTTTCCTATGACGGAGTCACCAGTGGCCCGTGTTGACTTCTTGTTGGTGGCGGACTAATTACGCCTTTCAGCAGTAGGGTGCTGGATAATTTATGCTGCGCAACTTGTCTGGCTCTGCTTCAGCCCGACGACGGGCATGACTTGTGTCCCACCTGTCTCGGTGTGGAACATCTCCGGGAGGCACTGTCGAATAACGCTTTTCCCAACTGGTGCGTTATGCCCCGGTCGGTCAGGCTGGCCCGATTGGCAGCGCTGGAGCTGCCTATCGACTGGACCAGCAATGCAATGCTTAGTCCGTTGCCGCCCGGACAGGCAATCTGCAAACGGCATGCTGTGGCTGCGACTTCGGTGCCAGCGAAGCACCCAGACGGACCGATGCGGGGTTTGGTGGGTGGGGGGGGTTTGTCGGCAAAAGTGGATCCCCTCTCTGCTGAGCTGGCCCAAATGACGGCGCTGCTCCGGGCCTTTCGGGCTGATGGTGATGACGGCGCGGCTCTCCCTCCTGAGCAGGATGGGGACTCAGTCGATGAGGGCGATGCTATTTCGGTGGCGGCCTCTGGCACCCATTTCTGTGAAGACCTTCACAGATATGGGGGGCTCCGTTGCGTCTCAGGAGGATATGGGGGAGTCTGGGACAGCCGCCATTGGAGCGGCTCTTGCCCGTATACAGATTGGTGTTCCTCAGGCCCAGCCTGCAGCTTCCAGCGCCTTCTTTAAGCGCAGTAGGTCCTACACTCCTTTTATGGTTCCTCCCTCGGAGGAGTATATACGTGAACTGCATGCTTGTTGGTTTGACACCAATGCGTTTTCACGTCTGACAACGGATGGCAGGGTGGTGGCGGCCATGCAGGAGGCACCCAGGGTTGGCATGGGGCAGATGCCAGCGGTGGAACCGGGCATCGCCTCTCTTATTGCTTCCCTTGATGAGGCTTTGCGGCCCAATGCCCATTGTCCACGGCCTCAGTGCCGTATTACTGATGACCTTCTCTGCAAGGCCTATGACTCTGGGGCCCGCATGGGCCGGATTGGGAACTCTCCCTCCCATCTTATGCCTGCCCTGTCTTCCTCTTTGGACTCTGTTCCGGTGGACCACACAATGCAAGGCCTGGTGGATGCATCTCTGCAGGCGTTTGCTCTCATGGCGAGGGAGCTTGGGCGCACGCTCTCCACACTGGTTCATGCTCGCTGTCAGGTCTGGTGGGCGCAGTCACAGCTTACTGAGCCTTGTAGGACAACCCTCCGGGCCCTATCTGTGGTTCCGGGGGAACTTTTAGGCTCTGCGGCATTGGATGCCTTGGACCGCACTGCTCAGGCCTCTCGAACAAGGCAGCAGCTGGCAGGACGTCAAAGCCCAGTTGGCACTTGGGCGGCTGCGGGTCCTTCAAGGGGGTCCTCGCGCCCATCTCCTTCTGTTGTTGAGCCCCAGGGTCCGTTGCCGGCTCAGAGATCAGTCCGAAGACCTGCTCCGGATCAGGGACACCTGGCTTGAGACCAAGGTGGGGCCAGGTCGTGTCACCCCTTTCGCGGCACAAGGTCTGACCGGCGTCCTCCCAGGCCTCCAAAGGGCCGGGTGGCCCGCAGATGATGCCTTACGGCCGGTGGTTGTTTATTTTACCCCAGGATAGCTCAACTTCTGGGCTGCCCACACCCCGGACTTGTGGGTGTTGTCCACCCTGTCCCGGGGATACCAACTTCAATTCCGCCGCCAGGAAACTCGTCCATGGCCAGGTCAGGATGACTGTGATCCGCGACCCGGTGAAGGCACAGGCGCTGGACTAGGAAATCTGCTCCTTGCTGGCCAAGGGAGCTATAGTGCCTTTGGACCCCCTGCTGGATCCAGGGGGCTTTTATTCCATATATTTTCTTGTTCTGAAGAAGACCGGGGGCCTACGTCCAGTCTTGGACCTCAGGGGCCTGAATGTATACTTGAAGGTCATGCCCTTTTGTATGCTGACCACCAAGGAAGTATTGGGGCGATTTCCCCAGGCAATTGGTTCACTTCCATAGACCTCAAGGATGCCTATTTTCATGTTCCGATTGCTCCGCCCCATTGTCTGTTTCTTCGTTTTGCTTTTTAAGGAAGGCACTTCCAGTTCAGGGTCCTCCCGTTGGGACTTGCAGTGTCTCCCAGGGTGTTCACCCGATGTGTGGCAGTGGCCCTCTATCCTCTGCAGAGACAAGGAGTGAGGATCCTCCCGTATCTGGACGACTGGCTCATTTGTGCCACGACACGGGACCAGGCTGTTCGAGATACTCGGTTGGTGCTTTCATCACGTGGGTTGCTTGGGCTTGCAGGTTAACTTGGAGGAAAGCGGTCTTACTCCCTCACAGGAGATTATCTTCCTGGGCGTGGGCATAAATTCTATCTCGATGACTGCTTGCCCGTCACCCCAGCGTGTCGAGGGTATGTTGAGCATGCTTCCAGCATTCAGGCGCGGCATGGCACTGCCTTTTGTGCGGTATATTCGACTTCTGGGCATGCTTACAGCTGCATCCGCCGTAGCGCCCCTGGGGCTGCTGTCATTGCGGCCCCTCCAGATGTGTTTGAACGGCTTGAATCTGGACTCCGCAAGGAACACTCATTGTCTCAGACGACTTCGGGTGGGGCCTCAGTGTCTTCAGTCTCTTTCCCAATGGAGGGTGAGATTGTTTATGACGACAGGGGTCCCGCTCGGTTCCCCCCCGTGTCGTCGGGAAGTTGTGTTTACGGATGCATCCTCCACGGGCTGGGGTGCAGTCTGACGAGGTCAAATGGCACAGGGGACGTGGTGCCGGCGGCAGAACAGGGAACACATCAATGTCCTGGAATTGCAGGCCGTGCTTCTGACTCTTCGGAGCTTTCTTCCAGGCTTGCGGGGGAAACATGTGCTGGTGAGGTCAGACAACACCTCTGTGGTTTTTCACATCAACCACCAAGGGAGGACCTGGTCAACGAAACTGTTGTGCTTGACTCAACGGCTTCGGACCTGGGCAGCTCCATGCTTGGCCAGCCTCAGAGCGGCCTACATCACAGAACAGGACGGCGGATCTTCTATCCCGCCAGAAGCCGTTTCCTGGGAATGGACGCTTCACCAAGAAGTTGTGGAGTCCATCTGGAAGGTTTTCGACAGGGCGGATGTGGACCTCTTTGCCTCAAGGGACGCAGTTCACTGTCCCCTTTGGTTCTCCTTGGACAACAGCAGCCCTCCTACAGGCCGCTGCCGGTAGGAGTGAAGTGCCACTCTGCGAGGGGCATGTCGACCTCGTTTGCTGCCATGACTGGGGTGCCGTTGGACGTTATATGCCGTGCAGCCTCCTGGAAGTCACCTAGTACCTTTACTCGGTTATACAGGGTGAATATGGCTGTGACCCATCCCCTTCAAAGAGTTTTGGAGCAGCATTCCTCTCCATCACATTAGGGTGGGTACTGTGGTGGTTATCCCTTGGATGTTGCAGATTCCTTGTGACCTTGTTGACATAAGTCATTCACTGCTTGAAGAACCGCCTCTGGCGGTCAGTAGGGATGAAATAGAACAAAAGTTACTACTGTAACTACGGTTCTATGAATCCCGGATGACAGCCAGAGTGCTTGGTCCCTCGGAATCGTTGCTATCGCGAGAATGTTGAGGGATTGAACGCCGGGTGCCATGTGACTACTATATAGAGTCACGTGGGTCCCCGGCAGGTCACAGGTGACTTTGTTGTTGTTATTAGTACTCGACCTGCTCATACGCAAGAATGATCATTCAGTGCTTGAAGCACCGCCTCTGGCGGTCATCTTAGATTCATAGAACCGTAGTTACAGTAGTAACTTTCGTTTTCGCAATTACACAAAGAGATACGGTCCCCTATTCTAAAGCAAGAGTTGTCTTTGGAAGACCAAAGAGAAGTTTTTCTTAATCGCAGTCCTTATAAACATCCTGCATGTTTTACATTTGTTACTTTTCCCAAAAATTTGTTTGAAAGCTAAAGTGATTCTGAGATCCTATACACTCCAAGCTGCCTTGCCTCAACGAGTATCCTAGTCGAACTAAGGTAACATAAACGGATGATGAATAGTCTTTGCTTAGCATATGAGAGTCGGGAGTCTCAGGGAGCCTAACAAATGTGAAACCTACATAGATAGAACACACTGTCTTAGATCCTTATTAAACACAGGGACCAGCACCACAGTCTACTGTTCTGTGAAAGAATTGAGAGTGTTCCTGATCTACCCTACAACATTGATTTGTTACATTTCATCCTATCGCAGTACCCTGCATCTGGGGCCCTATAGAACTTTCTCTGCAACCTTCCCGTTAATCCTCCGACTTAAGGGATCTAACTGAGGTGATCCATAAAAGGCTACATGGACCACCAATGTTCCATCTGGCACCTATATCAGAGGTACCTAAAAATATCTACATTTCCTGTGAATCTCTACATTTTAGAGAAATTACCAGAACATCTCCACTGCAACCAGATGCTGCTCTTTACAAAATGACGATAACTGGATCTCTTTAAATAATGTATAGTATCAGATTGGAAATCAAACCCGCAGTTATGTTAAAATAATTACCCCCCAAAAAGACCAAATTATCTGTATAAATGCAATTCATGGATGGATGAAAAACAGTTAAAATAAAGAGTAGTTGCCCGAATAAAATAATGCACAATAGTCAATTATTTTAACAGCTTGAATTTAGAAAACAGAAGCAACAGGTACACATGAAGAACTGTTAATGTGTGCTCCTGCCACAAACAACCAAGATGCACACTGATGCAGTGCGAAATAGATTTTTTACCTTTCAACAGGCAACATTTATCTTCACAGCAATAACTGAACTAGATATGAGGCAAAACATCAAGACCAATAAGACTTAAGACATTTATGTTACATTACATGTCTGCAGCAGCACAAACAGTTTCACTTTTTTTATACAACTTTCTTTTTGTTTCATTAAAAGATTTCTTGCTTGATTGAATTTGTCAAAGCCATTATTGAAAATGTGTCTCAGTGTTGGATTGAAGCATTACGCTATCAAAAAACAAATTATCAGTCTGAGGTTTCATGGTAAGAGGATAATGAGCGATTTATCATGATGAAAACATGTAAAAAAAAAAAAAAAAAAAAAAAAAAAAAAAAAATATATATATATATATATATATATATATATATATATGTATTTGCAGCTTATACTGGGTGAACAAGACAAATAATTATCTTTGGCTTTGGAACATTCACAGCTGGACCATTTCCTTGTGACTACATCTATGCAGAGGACATTTTTCAAAATGCTAATGGTAAGTTTTCCAGTTTGCATCTGATGTTGATGCTGTAAGGATATTTATTCTCTTGCATTTTTCTTTCCAATCTGATTTAAAGCTACTTCCTTTGCTCAGAGGTGCTTACATCAGAAACCTCAGTAGTGGCAGGGGAGTGTAGAAGTACTCTGCAGCATCCTCTGAGACACTCCCTCCTCTGCATGACAACAAGGGAGACAGAGTCAGTTTTAATGCTTTAAACAAAGAGACTTGGCTGTCCTCTAAGAGACAAGTGTTCTGCAGATGCACAGAAACACTGTAAGCATCTCGCAGTACGAAACGTTAGACTAGAAAGCATAAAAGTATTTAATTCAGAGGGAAAAATTCTTTTTCAAATACGCAATTCATCTAAGATGAAAGAAACCAACATTTTAATGAACACAGATCCCTTTAGAAGCCAAAATGCAGACAAGATGGTTCACATCAGCTTCTCTTACATAGGAACAAATTCACTTTTTAACTATAATTACTAGTTTCCTTTCTATTTGATGCTTCAGATCGTCTTTAAGCACTGCAAATTCATTTGGGTACCACAAAAATGGGAATGGTGAAAGAGCACTGACAGCATGGGCAGCACTAAGGTCTATCAGCATATTATGTGATGCAGAAGCAGATGACTGAGCAGAATATGAATAACTTTTGATTCCTACCTAAACATCAAAAATATTCTCCCTGATAGCTGGAGCTAACCTTTCTATCTAACTATGGCCTCTAAAACGAAATGTTAAAATCTTCTTTTGAATTGTAGAATGGATGATTGGAGTAGCTTTTATATGATCTCCCGCTCAATTAACATACCAAGTTGAACTGAACGGTGTTGCACACATTGAAGCGCTCCCTTAGCTTACATTGATAAAGTTTTAAAAAGGTGTAACACATTTAGGCTGCTACAAAAACAAAATCAGATTATTATCAGGCTCACCTTGTACTACAGACATGGCTGTGCACAGGTGGTACGCCACATAGTCCTATAATAGCAAAACATATTTTCTGTGCGGAAATAGAATAAAGCAGTTGAAATCTAAAAAAATAAAGCTACAAATTGTTGATTAGATATTTTTGCTAAATCAACATTAAAATCTTTTTGTTAAATTAAACTCATAATCAGCCTCTCAGTGACTAGAATATAAGATCAAGTTTTAATCGGGAACAATAATTTATTGATAAGTTATTTGTATTAATTCAGAGGTAATTTTACATTTTTTACATCTTTGTTGCTTTTGCTGCTCATTTGATGTTGGTCAGTAGGCAATAGATGGGTAAACTTTGGATGTTCAAAAGTTTTTACTGGTCACTAAACAAGCTCAGTTTTCTCTAGGCAAAGCTTGGTAAAACAAACATAAACGTGTTGCTCTATAAAAAGACCAGCCTAAATGTAACAGTTTAAATGTTTCATCAGACTGCCTCTAAGGATCAGCGATGATTTCTCTTTCAGAAAAGTGGCTAACCAAGCTCCTCCCCTTGATCTACACGTTATTATGTCACCATGTCTCTTATGGAGGTTGAGGGCGGACGTTCAAAAAGCGGCTGGCATAAACTCAGTGACCTAACAGATGAGGCGGGCAGGTTGGACTTCTGTGTCATAACTTCTTGAATTAACCATGAGTGCAGAATATTCAGGCCTAGATTACTCTGGGCAGCACGTGCTTGAATTTTATGTTTCATAATTGAGGTAGGGAAAATTTGTGTGACGCCCAACAAGTCGCCTTGTTAATGAATTTTATCTCTGGTATGTCTCAACTTTAACGTCCAAGGGCACCCTATATAACTATTATTAAATATTGTTGATACTTTTTAAAAACCACTAATTTATGCTTCAAAGATATATAAGTGCAAGCTAAATGAATCTATATAGCTGGTATTTAAGAGTCAAAAAAAGCTTATCGAAGGGAATCTTGTGTTTTTATTCTATTTCTTCGAAAAGCGTTCTGTTGCTATTGATTTTAACCAGCTGCATCGCTGTTATGAATAGGCCGCTGTGGTTCTGTTCAACCATGCAGGAATGAGCTCATACAATATTCAATACAGTTTTTCAACAGCTCTAAAAAAAGATATATTAGCAGAGTGAATGAGGGATGATATAATCGTAAAGTAATACGTGAATACCTGCTGAGAGGATCAATAGATTGGAACTTGGTGAAATGGATGAAATAGAGTTAATGGGGTAATTGGTGAAAACAGCAGAAATGGTCATTGGTGTGTAAAAAAAAATCCCATTAGATATTGTAAGACAAATTACAAATTGGATACATTAATGTGCATTCAACCAACCACTGATCTAACCAAGCGAATAGCCACCGAACCAAAGAAAGCCTCTGAGGACCATCCAATGATCCATCCCCATTTCTGTAAACTGAACGGTGTCTCTGGGGACGTCGTCACATCCACAATGCACAACAGTCACAGCGATTTAGATTGAAACCTATCCAACAGTAATGGAAAGTCAATATTAAGTGAATCATGGATGCTGTTCAATGAAGTTCCATATATTCCTATTAAATGCTGGTAGCTTGTAGTCTAAAACTGTATGTACACAAATATATTCAAAGACTTAAGTAAAAACTAACATCTATCTTTCTCAAGTACCTCTTTTAATGTTAAAGTCACAAAGTATTGCAGTATATTTCAATTCAAATTTTCTCAAGAAAGTTCCCACAGTGAAACATAAAGAGTCCAGCTTCAAACACACAATACATAACAGTCAAGTTTTTACATCAGCTTACCTCTTATGGGATAGTTGCTGCCTATTGTCTCACTATTGAAAAGCCCTGTTTTGATCAGGCTTGAGACTTGACCGCGAGAGGCAAAGCCTTACCTCACAGAGAACATAGAAGCTGCTGTGGCTCGACTGGAAACACGAAAAGAAAGGAAGAAAGGACTCCTCAGCGTTCCACTTCTACCTACTGTAACTGCCAGCTCCCCTCCCTTCTGTGCATCTCCCTCTCCCCTCCTCTCTTCTCCTGACCAGGATGGGCCTAAGAAGTCCTTGGAGAGCCGATCAGACATGTTGTCAGCAGCGGGTTCCACGGGGTTAATTAAAAGAGGATGACAATGCAAAACAGAGCCAAATCAAAGAGTAAACACTAACTAAATAAGAACGGACTATGCTTAGGGTAGTTCTAATGAAAGACTTGGACTGCAAAAAAAATTCTCATGCATAATTGGTAAATATGAGATGCAGAGAGATGTCGGTCCATGTGTTGTTGCATATTCACATATTTATGTCTCTTTATATCTAGGTGATGGGAGCTTCTGTTTCTGTAGATCACTTGCATAGATCTTTGGGACTAAACATAACCTATTGCTTAGAAAAACTTTAGTGGAACTATTAAATATGAAAAGTGACCTTGTGCTGATAGCCTACTAAATATTGAAGTATTTAAACTACATTTTCTTAGCAAAGTACTCCCTAATGGAGAGGTTTAGTCCTTTTGAAGAAGGATTCTGGTTTGAGATCATAACCAGTAAATATCTTATTCATGTTCTATCTGTTCTACTTGATAAAGGTTCTAAAATAACTAACAGAGTTTTTTTAATGTAATTATAGTTAGACCTGCATAGTATTATTAATGGTGAGTGGCAAGATCAGTGATGGTTGACTTTATGTACGTCTTTAAGGAGTTCTTCTAAGATGGGTGTCATTAAGTGTGTGCTGGCTCAGGTAGGAAAAGTAATCCCAATTCAACGATGCTTTCTAAACTGTATTTTTATTTTAAACAAATGTAACCTTAACAGGATAGTTGAAGGTTTTTTTTAAGTTGGTTTCCGTTGCCAATAGTAAATTGAGTTTTCCCTTAACTAGTGTTAAGAAACGAGTCAATAACAATTACTAAAGAGCAGTAAGAAGAGGCTACAATGATCGAGGAATTGGCCCACTCTGTCTAATAGTTAAAGTATATGTAAAAAAATATAGAAAAATAGAATTTACATAAATGCCACGTGATATTTTCAAGATAGTAATTGACTTAAAATAGAAGAGGTCTGTATGCAGTATTATCTGTAAGTAAAGACACAAAAGTTATGTTTTTGGTGAAATATGTTTTGCTCATAAACACTTTCCCAGCAACCCACTACATAAAAAAAACCTTTCTTCTTCACCTAGCACATAGCAAATTGTCATATATATGAAATATAAAAGTCTTGGAATGGCCTATTACTTTTTTTCTCTAAAAATGAATGTACCAAGGACAAGTAGACATTTGCTTTGTTAGAAAGTGCGTAATCTAACTCAATTCATTTCATCACAACCCAACTCAATTAAGGGAAAGGACAAGGTGACCTTGGAGGAAAACGATGGAAATGCGTCAGTTGCCACGCAATGACCAACAGCCAGACGTCAGCAGAGCCTGACTGAGCTGGTCAAGATGTCCAGGCTTCCTGCTGCACTGCAGTCAAATATGACAGAAGTTGCTCAGGAGTGGGTGGGGGAGGGAGGGAGGGGGGTGGGGGGGTTTACAGAAGGCCTCATATTTCCCTAGTGGAGTTTATTCAATTCTACGGCGAAATTCTGGCAAACAGGCAAGAAAACAGCTCACATCAGAGCTCGCAAGCCAGGGCCAAAAAATGACACGCCAGACTGTCCCTTAGTGAAGATGTTTAGATCAGTGCCATATTTCTTTCTGCAAATACAGAATGATGCAAAAGTTAGTCAGCACTTCTGTTTTTATAGAGAAACAAAGTACGTTACTTTACGACATCATTAAAATTACATATGTTTATGTCTGTTAACAGGTTTTCACAGCAAATGAAAGAGTTAGTCATATACTCTTTAACAGGAATTGGGATGAGCCCTACATGCATTATCAAGGAAAAAACTGTTAAAGTGGAAGAAATCAACTGATCAATCTTCGATAGAATTAAAAATAGACCCTGAGGAAGGTCTTCTCATTCTCTCGTTTTTTGGGGACACCTGTGTTAAATTCCAATAAATGTACTGTAGAAAGCTGTTGGACATATTTTTCAAACCTCACAAACACTGAAATGAAACTATTTTTAATATTAATTATATAAGCTCTGTGTAAGACAATGCGTTTTGTGGTATTTAATTATGTTGGGTTGATAGATGAAAATGCCATTAGTGTCTTGCTCAGGTCCTCTTTGTATAGGTTTGAGGTGAGTCATTATGATAGCATCGCAGTTTCACATAAAGCATGACGCCAGGCAATTAGGATGAACTGCACATTATGAAATACTGCTGTTCTGCAGGAAATAGTAATTTCCTAAATACTTCGCTCTAGCCTTGAAAGGGAAGAAAAGAATATTATTAGCATATAAAGTGAGTCAGATGCTAGATAAAATGTGTTTTGAGTCTTTTTACTTATGGGTGAAATACACTGTGAGCTTGCTGAAAACTTGACCATATGGGGCTGTCATCTCTCAGAAAAACAGACGGGCAGCTCTGACCTCACTCAGCATTCTTCCTTTGGCCCGTCACCAAGGGATCCGTCCTCGCGGGGTCAGGTGGAAACAGACTGAACCAGTGACAAGCTGAAGTACGTCAACTATGTTTGTAATATGTCTGTACTTAGAGATGCTGGTTGATGAAGGTACCCCACATGTAAATATTTTTCTGAAATGTTCTATATATTGAAATATTAATAAAATAGAAAACATATTTTCCCATTTGGACATGATATTTTGTACAAACATTTAAATAACTTTTTATTGAAAGTATGAATTTCATTTCACTGACCTTTGTGTGTTCAGCAGGTTGCTAAAGCAATAGAGACCAGAAGAGTGAGAGAAAGAGACTCGTAACTCTGTACCCCAGAACCTTAATGAACTAAAAAATGAGTTAATTGCCGATTAAGGATTTAGGGAGCTACTGCTGGGCTATTCTTGTCACCTGATGATCAGTCTTGCTTAGGATCAATCACAGTCAAGCCTACCAGCTGATGTCTTAAAATTTGATTTACCCATTTTTTCTCCCAATTCTTTGGTTCTTGCAAACCATGAGTCTTTTGAACTTCCAGATCTAAGAAGTCCCACCGCCTCTAAGGCTTGTGTTCGGGATTATAGAAGCAGTTCACTCACCAACAGCTTCCTTCTAAAACCACAATTGACCTTTTACTTTCACAAAAGCTCCACCATCCTCCATATCCACCTTACTGCCCTCTTCCCAAAAACCCTCATGCCTATTCAATACCAGTCCCTCCTCATAACAGCAAGACAATAGTCATCCACTTCTTTATGAGTTCCTTTCCATTCCCGGTTTCCCTTTGTAACTAGCCACCCTGCCAACCCTGGACAGTCTGTCTTACTGTAGTGTCCGATGTTGTAAAAGAACCTTTTCATTAATAACTGGTGTCTTCATGTGAGTCCAAAAACTGCCTACATAAATAACATAGGTATAGTAAGTAGTTAAGACAAGGTCTCATTTGCATATTCACATATTTATATCTCTGACATATTTTAGTCAGACTTGTAAAGCTAAAGGTATGTAAAAAAAAATTATACAGTCATTACAATTCATTCAAGAACATTAGAAACGAGCAAACGAGCAATAGCTTGCTATGTTTCGTCTGTACGCCTAAGTGAATTTGATAAACCTTGTGAGTCAGAAAAAAAGAAAAAGCTCGTAAGAGATTAAAAAAGAAAACTTAGCTTAGATAGCAAAAGTTTTGCAGCACCTTCAAATACAATGCTGCAGAAGATATTTGCTTTCTGAGCAGCGACAGCGGCACAGATGAATGACACGCAGAGACTTACCGTAGATAATGACTAGCTTTATCAGTGACAGGGAGAACCTCTTTCCCTCTAAATCTCCTCACTGCTTACAGCAGCACTTGACAAGCAGTGCAGCTCCACCACGACTACCACAGAGTGACAGCCTCCATTCTGCCGCTCGGCGACTCGTGCATAAATCTGCAGACGCACACTTACAAGTGGATGAAGACAAGCTCGCTTTTGTTGGGAATGGACAAAAAAATTGTAGCATACATTTCAACACTGCTGCCTGCAATCCCCAAAAACTTCAAACCACACAAAAAAGTATAAAAAAGCGCAGAGCCAGCTGCCACAGTCCAGTCAACAGAGGCGGAGAGATGGCAGCACATGTTCGAGACACTGGGACACTAAAAGCAAAGGCCTGTTACTTATTCATGTCTCCGCTGTGAAATGGGAGCTTGTTGGTGTCAAAATATTCTCAATAGGCATCTTTTCTTGACAGCAAAGCCATGGGCACATGCTCATCTATGTTACATGGCAGAGGCATATTTTTAGAGATGAAAGGGGCTTTTAGCCAAACAAACTGAGATGTCCATTGTTTTAAAGCTCACTAACCAGGACCAACTCCTTATGTGCCTTTTGCAGGGTTGACCATAAAAGTCTTCCTCAAATCAAAGCTTTCTGTTTGTAAATTTCAGCTTAAAGGTTCAGGTTGGAAAGATAAATTGCAACCTACCTACAAAATCGCACATGCCCCACCAACCCTGACCAGCAAATACAAGATATCTGCTATGTGCCTAAGCACCTTCTTATCTGCAAAAAGATAGATTTTGAATGCGCAACTACCATAGGGATACACAAATATGTGGTTTCATCAGTTGTAATAGTTCGTAGGGGCCAGTGTCTCTTGACATTAGATAAGACATTGAGATTGAAAAGGCAACTAAAAACATTTAACACTACACCAGCTTACCTGGCATTGACAATAAAAATAATCAGATCAGCTTCTCGCCTTGCTTGTCTTATCTGACTTGTTGCATCTCCCACATAGAGTTATTGGTCCAATCCCTGCCCCATCCCAGAGTGAGCCCTGTGGTACATACCCAGAGCTGTTAAGCTTTGACTGAACGTGTGTGCAGAGTCGTAGTTTAGAACTCCTCTCTGCGGCTTCTCTACAGTTACCTACCCAACATCCCATTGAGACGGTGTCCTGCCCACGGCCAAAACCAAATAGATTAAAGCTCAATCTAAAAAGAGCTAATACTGAAAATCTCATAAAGATAAAAACAACTCAGATGAAACAAAAATGTACAACTATTAAGTGTGGCTTATTG
>JAVLVB010000430.1:745687-782867 GCA_032876305.1 Orestias chungarensis | reverse complement strand
TATATATATATATATATATATATATATATATATATATATATATATATATATATATATATATATATATATATATATATATATATATATATATATATATATATATATATATATATATATATATATATATATATGCCATTTTTAGAACAGTCAAGTCACTTTCCATCTCCCATTACAGGCAGACATGCTCATCTTCTACAGAAGTGGTTTTGATTGCCTTCATCATGTTGTACTTTAGCTTTCAGAGTGGCAATTCCGACAAGAACAATGTGAAGCGATGGAAAGTGTCTCTGACTCTGACCTATTATTACTAACGGTCACATGTAATTTGGTAGTTTCAGGCTTTACCTGTGCCTTTGGGACCACAGCTATTGCAGATTGGATCGTATGGAAGACGGTATTCTGATGTATGAAATCCAAACACCAATCTCATCAATTCTGAGGTTAGAGAATTGCTCCCCTGATGTACACACAAAAACAAACCCAACCCAATAAAGCTATTATGTTCAGAATATTCGGCAGCTGCTGCTGAACCCTTACATGTCTAAAGCCGCAGACAGTTTTGTTATGCGGGATTTAGTGATGAGGAACACAGAAACTTGTCAAACACATCCATTCTTAGCTAACTGTCCTGGAATAATCATATTTGCATCTATAGAAATAGCCGGGGCTTGGTTGTGTTACCAACAGGGCCAACCTTGGCACTGGTTTTGACAGTCATGCCACATTTTTAAAATAGTTTCATAGTTGCTGAACCAGCACAACGTAACAGAATAGATTTCCTGTGGGAATCAAAGTGAAATGATCAAGAAACCAAGGATTTGTTTGGGGTTTTCATGTCCCATGCTAGGTATCTCCAAACCATAACAATAATGATCATGTCTTTTGACTTTTCCTCAAATAACCTTAGAATGACTGCACATATTTTATTTTATTATAGATCCAAATATAGATCCGTCTAGCCCCTGGTGTTTTTGATAACTTTTAGAACACTAAGACAAAGAGGAGGCTTTTACTAACAACACTTGGTGTGTCACCCTGGTCACAAAGCTGTGAGCAAACATTTCTCCAGCCAACACGCTGAACTGTTTAGCCGCGAGGCTACAGGCACACTACGCAGGAGGATTTTCTATGCCATGTTGTTGCTCGGCTAACAAGCAGCCATGTGTGAGGTCATTGACCTTGTTGCTGTGATACCCCAGACTATGACGCGTGCACTTTCTTCTGCTCTGCTGTCTGTTGTATACTAGCTGGACCATAAAGTATGAAGGGACCATTATAATACTGTACCTCTATTTTTATTACAGCTTCTGTTGTTTCATTTATTTAGTGTCTTTACTTAAGACAAACCACACTTTGTCCTTTTGATGCTTTCTGCCTCCAGCAGAGACTAGATGACCCTATTCATGTAGAAAATACTGGCATGCATAGTCCAAAGTTCCTCAAAATACATAAAATAAACCAAACATAAAATGAGTTCCTATGTTACATTTAAGCAATAAAAGCTGACTTGAAATGCAGCTCTGAAGAAGAATTTACCAAATATTGTATACCAAATGTCCCAGTGCCACTGATACATGTCAAAGAGAAGTCCCTTATAACCCCCTTTACACATTTCACATCCCAAACCTTAAGGTCATTTTAAACACAGAGGTAATACAACAGCACTATATCGATCTTTCTCTGGCTGAGGCTCCTCAGAGTGGAAAGCAAGCAGATATTCATGCACACGCACAGCCACAGACTACCATCTGTCTTGGCTGTCGGCAGTCTGGCCACAATCTTCCTCTCTAAATGGGGCAAACCACACAAAATAATAGACTGAGGGAGGAGAGGAGCAAGACGGGGAGTGGACCATTGATCAGGGAACTGACAAATACTAATGGTTGTCATTTCATCTTTTTCCTAAGATGCAATCTTTGCACCTTGTGTTCTAGAGTACGGGTTAGATGAGATCGGGTGTTGAGAGACAAGAGCAGCAGACAGTAAGAAGAGAAAACCTGCTTTTAATCTTTCTATGAAACACAGAGATGAGTTTGGTATGGTAACTTGAAAACATCATATTGGCTTAATAAAAAATACAGTTTTATTAGTTTAGTTTTTTTACCTGAGAACAACTCAACCATTTCTTGTTTGTCATGACTAAAGACATTTAAACCACTCAGTTGAATCATTGAACCCCCGTACGTCTTCCTCTTTATCATATCTGCTACATTTAAACACTTCCTACAAGTTGAGACTGTTCTCCGACATATTTAGCATTTAAAAAATGTCAGATTTGTTGAAATAGCTAACTGCGACAGACAGCTGCTTGTAATGGGAAACAACTAAAAACTAAATGCACGCTTTCTGCTTTTAACCAAAGAAGAGGCGTTTGAACTCAGAGACAATTAGCAGCCAGGAAAATTGTTTATGTTGCGAGCTCTCAGCACAAATCACTTTTTTTTTTTGTTACAGAACAAAATTTAAATAAAGACTTTGACTTAAAACATTTTGTAAAACACATATATCATGCATCATGCACTGCCGTAAAACTGTTTTTTCTTTAGAACAAGTGGGGAAAAAAAGAAATCATTAAATGTTGAAGTGGCAGCTAAGAAATCATTGGGCATCAAACCACATTTTGTTTTTCGACAGTTTAAAGTCCATAAGGCAGAGACGCTAATCATGAAAACCTTTACTCTTTCCTGAATCAGGCCCCACCGTTCTCATATACCATTTAGCAATGCTTCTTGAATGTCTTAGTTGGGGTTTTGATTTGATTAAAAAATCAGTTGTCCTGTTCTCTTTATCAACACTTACTACGGTTGTTAGTTTGGTCATCTCTGTGCTCGTTTCTGTAAAGCAATTTAACTTAATGTGGATAAATTCCTGCTGAAAACCTGCCTGCTTCCTTACAATATTTAGGTCCGACCATGCACCAAAAACTAACCATAAGAATAGGTTTAGAGCATTCAGGTTTTTATCTACAAACTATATTTCAAGTAACAATCTGTGTTCATTGCCATGATTGAGATGTTTTAGTTTGATAAAAAAAGAAATGTTTTACTCTTTTTCTCTGTGGAGAGATACTATCATCCTAATAAATTATATCCAATCCAATTCATACTGAATGACGATGGAAACATTTAGTATTAGCAAACATGCTACTTGATACCACAACCAACCTTAATCCCCCTTTAGGGATAAAAAGTAACCTTTCATGTCAGCCTGAAAACATCCATCCCACAGTAAAGCATGGTAGTTGAAGCATTATGATCTAATTATGCTTCTAGTTTAAGTTTTTTGGATATATACATTTTTTTCTGGATTTTTTTTACAGTTTAGTCTTAATAAATGTTCATACTCACAAGTTTTTAATTTCTAACCTTGCCAATTATTTTTTACTTGACTTAACCTGTAAATCAAGCGGAATGGAAATATATTACATCTCATCGACCTTGTCAGCGGACTTACTTTCTTCTTTCTTGTTTCAGCTCTCTCTTAGGTGGGCATATTTTCATCTAGGTTTACCAGTGCAGGAAGGTCTGCAAAGACTCTCATGGAATCTCTACAGGTTTGTTGAATTAGACCTGTCCATGCAGCATGGTAATTAAATACGATGTCATTTCACTCTTAAGTATTACATCTGACTCTACTTGGTCTAAAAATAGTTTTTTTTAAATTTCATCAATATAATTTTATTAATTTGCTTTATGTTTTACAAAGCCAGGATGCAACCATTGAATAAATGTTTTTTATGTCTCTATTTTTTGTGTAAAACTACAGAATAAGACAAAAAATAGTTAACAATTAATGTTATTTTTATGTTTTTGGTAGCTCCCAAGAAACCTTAAAGCTTTCATATGTTTAGGCTTATTAACACAAAATGTATTTCTGGTAAAAGTCCACCTCTATCAGTCTAATTAGCTTTGATTTAACTTGGATTTCACATTTCGTATCAGTGAGCTTAACTTTAGGCTCTCTAAGGGCATCAAACCTGGCCACCAGGTGCAATAGTGGAACACATGGATGATTAAATGTCAGCAATGACAGCCAATCCAGTTCTATCCATAAAATATGAAATATGTCAGACTAAATCTTCATGATATCACTATAAGGTTAGGTAGTGGTTAAAAATCAGGGTCAGGGCTGGGTTAGGGTTACAGCAGGGTAATTCAGCAGTCGTCTAAGTAAATACTAGTAAGTAATCAGGCAGCAGGTTAGAGATTTACAGTTTGGTAAAGGCAAGATAGACACACTACCCTGTAAAAACAGTTAAACAGAAACAGTCTAAGACCCATTTAATTGGATTTCATTTGACAGGTCATTGTTTTAGACTTTCATATACATGCAAAAAGTGGAGCCAAGTAATCCAACATTACCTATGAGGAGTGGAGTTCACCATCTGTTTGCCTACCTGTGGCTGATCTGTGTCCCCCGCAGACTGGACATGGTCTCTTCCAGGTTCTGCCGCAGGTCAGCGATGTTCTTCACTGTCCTCATTCGCCTTGTCTCAGGGTCCTCTCCTGCTGAGACACGAATTTTGTCTTGATTCACTCAGATGCTTAGACCTGCACTTACACACTGAACAATACACACTACTCCTCCATATTGCAGGCCGGTAATACACGACAAGCGGTGAGGACGTCTGACAGAGTGTTTCACTGGATGTCTCTGACCAATCGTGGTGGCAGCAAGCCTTTTGCTGACAGCTGAGGGCCTATAAAGTAAACAGCCTGTCAGGCTGCACTACATGCACTTCTTTCCCTTTATCATTTTATCCACCGTCTTGCTTCAAGGCTGAAGCAGAAATGGGATGGCATGACACCACAAGATCTGTCAGTCAGTTCAGGACTGTCTTGGTTGAAAAAGCCACCTGTGTCACTTCTATGTCAAGTATAGTGGAAAACCGGGCAGCCAACACTGTAACCAAAGAGAAGACTAGAGATATAACAACAGATCATTGTGGATGTTTTCAAGCCTTTTTGGTGTCTGCATTTACAAATAAACCACTAATGAATGGGGACTGTAGAGGTGTGCATAAGGAGAGCTGCTCAAACACCACTCTGGGCAATATTTCTGAGAAGCAAGCAGAGGGGTTATACCAAAATATCTGCTTCTCTGATTGAATTAAGGCTTCCTGTTAACTTATTGAGATACTGTGTATCTGCAGGGAACTGCAAAAGAATGTGTAATTAACAACTGGAGAGAGACAGAGTACATTACAGTCACTCTGCTTTCAAGGTTTACAAGTGCTTCTAAACTGAAATGATCTGCCCAATCAAAATACGTAAGCTATAGGCATGGGTTGGTTTAGTAGTATCCTGACAGGTTACTGGTATCAGGTGTACAAAGATTTAAATACATAAATACAAACATTCTCCATCATACATAATCTTTAGTTTAGAGTCTGGATAACTGTCCATGAATACAAGAAGGCTTGCCCCTCCCTCACTTACTGCTTCCCAAGTGTTTTATTTATACTGGTTCCAAGATCATTTACAAATCTGGCAACATAGACGTATTAACAGTTATAAAAAAAACAAGAACAATTACGGTGCAGAAACACACAAAACACGATGCTTTACTTTAGGTATCAAACTAATCAACAGGTAATATTTTGCTAGAATGTGTAATAATATGCAAAGTACTGCAATCTAAAAACTTTTCAGGAGGTTTTTCTTAAATGGTCATTTTATTCCATGCATTAACATAAAAAAAGGTGTCTTTATATTCTAGTTTAAAGAAAAGATTAATTTAGATGCTTAAAAAAATTGTATTAGAATCACTTTTTTCTAAAAATTGTAATAATGTTTAGATGTCACACTAGACCATCTGCTACCAGAACTACAAAAACTACAAAAAATATAATAGCTCAATTAAAATATTCTCAAGGGAAGGGATAGCGTTACAGACACTCGCCTGAGGATTACTGTAAAAACAATAGAGGCACTGAGTGATGTACCACAGTCTAAAATCGGCAATCTTCTAGGTGCAACTCAACATAAATTTTGGTTTAAATTCTCAGGTTTCAAGGATAAAACAGAAATGTTAGAAGATAATCAAAGTGTATTTTCTAGACATGTCAAGAAATTACATTGGTCCGTTGAGTGTGCGACAGTGAGAGAACAAGACTTTCAGCAAATAACTGAAATGTAGACAGAAGCAAATGTTAACAAATGTTATCACCGTTTGGGAAATTTCTTCATCAAGGCAACAAACAACATTCTCTGGGTAATAATAATACACTTTTAAGGGAATTAGACTTACTGATGATAAAGAATAGCTTTTCTCTTTTGCAAAACATCCAGACAGCTATGGCTTGGCCACCGGAGAAGAACCACCTACTAACCATTTTAATCTAACACTGTTTCTATAAAAGGTTCGGTGAGCAAACTGTGTTAACATGTTGCCTCTGATTCCTATACAGAAAATTATGGATTTCACACAGTAGAAAGGGCAGCAAAAAAGTCTACACATTTATTTCCTTAAGAGAAATAGTAAAAAAAAAATACTAATATCCGTATTTGTAGGTTAGTGCTTCACAATAGCTTTGTGGTATTTTTTGTGATCAATGCAACCATGTGTTCATTTTGATTTCCCCAAAAAGGGATTTATTATGGGTTCATTTCAGGGAACTGTTGCGTTAAGGACTTGATTTAAAGCTACACTACCAACAAATATAGGATTAATATGGTCTGTCATGCCTGTAGGACTTCAAGACATGCAGACGTCTAAAGTGTAGCATCAAGTATTTTCCAGTCAAATGCTGACCTAAATTATGATCCCACAAATTGGAGAGCTGTGTAAAGTAATTGAGGTCATAGTTTATCTTTCCAATGCCCACCTCTGACTCCACAGCTAATATCTATGCTTAACAAGAATCATTCAGCAAATAAATAATAGTATAATAAAATTTGTATAAAGTGGCCAACAGCACAAGCTTCTTTTTTCCTAACTTAGTCCTGAATGCAAGATACCAGAAACTAACGAATGCCCATTGGCACCAGACACCTGAAACAGAACTATACTTCCTTTGTAATTCCTCCTCTTTTTCTTATCCGTCCATCAGCTCATCCCTCAATTTACGAAGGCCCCTTTGAGAAATATCCAATTACAATCCTATTACAAAGTGACAGAGAGAGATCTGTCGCAGTATTCTGTTGTGAGTGGACACTTCATGCACCACTGAAAAGCAGCCAAAGGCGTGCCTGTGCATTTATGAGCAATTATTTGGAGAACAGTAACACTGGTCTCATATGTGCTGTAGGAAACCTAAATTTGCATGAGAATAATAGAATAGTTACCCTTACAGCCTGCTAAATTAACTAGCCACACTAGGCCAGTTAATTTAGGACGACCACCATGTCTTCGAAGCTGTGTTTCATGGTCTTCGTGATGCTGTTTGTTTACACATGTTATCTAACAAACCTCTCTCGCTTTCACAGCAAACCTGAATACTGAGGTCAAGTCATCCACAAGGAGACATTGTTCACCCAGCTAAGTGAATTTTCAATATAATTGATTGCACTACGTTTTATATCATGATATCAGTAAATATGGTAATTACATAGGCGTCCAAACATTTCAGATTTTGTTTTCTAAAACCTTATAACAATGCAGCTTTCAACTCAAGGATGTCTGGCTATCACAGAATGGCACATGCCACATTTTCTTTTAATTTCTGTTTGTAAAAACTTGCCTCCAAAAAATGTATATACCTTCTCCTCAGTTATTAGCCAACTTGTGTAGTGTAGTTACAACAAAACAGAAGAGGTTTGTAGATATGACGTGACAAAATGTGGAATTTGCATACTTTTGCAAGAAAACAAACACAAATGCAAGACTTTAAATTTTTTATTTCATCTGGTGAAACACCATACGGTAAGGCTCCGCCTCTTTTTCTTTAGCCCACTTTTAGAATGGCTCCACATAAATATTAGTGGGCCACTTTACTATAATCATATCCAACATAAAAACTGCAGAGTGTAGAGGACAGGGTTCTCCTTTAATCCAATCTGACAAACCGAAAGAGCTTCAGAAATCAATAACCTGTTTAATACTCAATCACACATGTAGGAGTGCATGCATAAAAAAAGTTCAAGACAGAGGTGCACTGAAAAGCCTGCACACACAAACACTGAGTTATAATGAGGTATTGATTGCGGTGGCTGTGTGATTCACAGGATGCAAGGGTGAGGCTGAGCTTTTTCTGGAAAGGAGGAATTGGATTCGTTCTATCTGAACCTGGAGATATTTTTGGTTTTAATGTTGCATCATTCCTTCAACTGCCAAAAAAAAACAATCTTAAGAGGCAACAATCTTACTCTACTCTATGCTAAAGCTACCATTTCATCAACTTGATATATTTTTTTCACAACACCTAAAAGACTAGAGAAGGGTTTATATAACCATCTATTCCAAACAAATGTAGCATAGATTTTCAGTTACTATTAAAGTAGCAGTGCAGGTCAATAATGAAGGCAATGCTATTTAGGATCATATTTTGGTCAGAGGTCTAAATGAGGTCATTGGTCTTAATTATGACGTGGATTTATAAAGAAGCATTCTTGTTGGGGGGCGTAGTTGTAACATCTATGACTGAGCCTGTGAGTATAAGCTAAACTTGGTGGTGCCTAATTCCATAGCTTTTTCCTAAAACATGGTGTCTTAAAATGCTGACAGCATCCTGGGGGAAAGTATATTTCTTCCACAAGGGGATTAAGATAATAACCAGTTTATTAAAAGGCCTTTTCTGCTCTAAAGTTCTCATCTTAGCTTCTTTAAGAACTTTGAGGTAGTGTGGACATATTTCCCTGAATTAAGCTTCCACTCTTTAAAGTCGTCACACTAATCCTCTAATACTGGATGAATTCCAACCGCTGCCACAGAGATGAAGGGTTAACTTACGTGGGTGAGCTTGGGGGGAGGTGTGCAGGACTTGCTCCAAGTCGCCCAGCATGGTGAGGATCACCTCCTTATCCAACTGAGCTGTTCCCTCTCGAGGACCTCCTTCTGAAACCTCCTCCTCTGCCCAGTACCTGTCTCTCTCTCTGCCACCCGGCTTCCCGCCTCCCCTTTCTGCTGCCGTTGCAGCACTGGAACATCCATTCCTGCTTTCTCCATCTTCTCCTGATCCCTCCGTAGACCTCCGCTGTGCCTCAGTCCTTGGGTGGCCACTGTACGACGCCCGCTGTGGACGACCACCTGCCGCAGTGCATCGCCACGGGACCGGAATGAGGGAGTGCTCGGATTGTGAGAGGACCTTAGTGAGAGAAAGTGACAGGGATCGAGCCCTGGTACCCCGGGCACCTGCGCTCCTGTTGCTCCCATCCTTCCTGGGGCTGCCCTGCAGACTGCCTCCTGCCCGCTGTGACGATGATGAGTAAGGTGAAGAGCTCAGAGGTCTGGAGATACGAGACGGTGGGTCAATAAGTTCAAAGGAGTAGACTTGCTGCTCGCCATCGCTCAGCAGGGTCAAGTTGGTGAGGGACCGCTGCTTGATCCGCAGGTTGAGGTTGTCAGGGAGGGGCTGGGGAGGCCGCCGAGCTGGACTACCCCCCTGATACACTGAGAACTCTGCCCCCCTCTTCATTGCTTACCTCTTCACCGCAGGCGGCTCATTAATAGGCAGAGTACAAGCAAGTAGGTTCACCTGTGCGTGGCTCTGTACTTCACATCTTGGTTGCACCTTCACGGAGAAAACAGATGGAGGGAGGGAGGAACAGGAGAACAGAGGATGCAAAGAAACAGGTCCCCACGCCCCACGCCTCCCCACTGAGGTCCGGGATTAAGTGGGCGGAAGGGAAAGCAAGCAGACGGTGTAGAGTGGCGAGAAAACCACTCTCTGAGAAGTGCAGGTGAAATCCTGATCCATCCCCGAGCCAGTCCATACTCGTGGTCATGACTGTGAGCCAGACCAAATCACTTCGTCCTTCCACTCCCTCCGCATGTTGTCTCTGTTCCTTCTCTCTCCAGCCTCACCACGGTCAAGGGCGTGGACGCAAAAGCCGCTCCATCTCACGGGGCTCACACAGTCTCTCTTCTCCACCTGTGCTTGCTCTCTCTATCTTTTCCCCTATTTAATGACAGTCTCCCTTCACTCCCTCTTATCTGTCCCCATTCCACCTTCTGTCCCTCCTTTAATTACCAGCTCACTGCCACACTTCGGTCGCCTCCCTCCCGGACACACTGACACACTTCTCTCTTCACAGTGGAGAATAAATGTTCGGTGAAGCTCGGCTCACGCACATTCCAGCATGCAGCCTGCAGCTTTCCCTCCTCCTCCTTTCCTGCTCAGCCCCGCTCAGTGTTTATCAGCACTTCTTTTTCTTAATCTCTTTCCATTCTCTTCGATTCACTTCGTTTTCTTCCCCTCCCATAGTTGAAAAGTTACTTGTTTGGGCAGTGCACCTGTAAGCCTGTGAGCTCCCACTGCACCAATCCACTGAGCTGACTTAATTAAATGCTACCTTCGGGAGCTAAAACAGCTCATCATGGATCAGCAATAAGCCAAAATATTCTGATCAGTCACTGCATATGCTACTAACCCCATTTTTGTTTTTCAAACCTATTTTCAACTCTAGGAATCCACTAAAGGGAAAATCAAGTTTATTTCAGATTTGGTCGAGATTAACTCAAGCCTTAAAAAGAGCTTATTGGGTAAAGCAAAGATTGGTAATCAGAATATAGGACAATAATTATAAATGTAGGTATTAAAAATGAAATATAGAGAAATAAGTAGAGGTGTTACAATACACAAAAACCGCAGTTCCGTACAAATAAACCATGACCATTGTTGAATTGACTTGGGAGTCAACTCTGCAGTGGCCACCAATTCACTACTAATTCATAGCTGAGGGAGAATTTACCAGTCTGTTGTTGCTGTCAATCATTTAAAAAAGACTGAATGTTGCATGTAGCAGGATCTGGACTTTAACTGATTTTCCATCTGTATTATTTCTGTCTACATGCAAAGTGACATTGAGGTGACTCAAGTAGTTAAGTGGGCCGAGAGCTATGTACAATATTTCAATTAAAAGATGCATATGCTGGTTTGGTTCACATTTTTTCCCCAACTGTAGCTACTGTAGCTGAACTAAATGTTTTTGGTATGAATACATATACTGGTATACTTCCAAAAAGTAGGCCTACAAGTTTTCATCAACATATAGATGCTTGTTTTTAGTCCAACTTGTTTTGAATGAATAAATCTGCCATTAGAATTAATACTTTTTATCAATATACACATTTTTGAATGCTTTCATTTTTGCAAGGTTCAGTTTTCACCAATGCACATATTTTAGAGCTCTCTGCAAGTTCTAAAATGCTTAATACAGTTGTGCTGCCTTGATCTCTGAATGTTGCCAGCCCAGACATGGGCTCCGGGTTTTGTATGCAATATGAGCCGGCCTGTCATGTGGTATCTGTGGTATGCCGACTCTTGAACTGCCCTGTCAGAGACTCGTTCCTGCTCCTCCACAGAGAAAGAGCAAGAATGGCGAATGATGTCAAACGACTATGAAACGTGTGAGTACAGAAATCGGCTGCCTATAATGGAGACTAAACAAAGAGAAGGGTCAGAAATATTGTCTAATTTTAGCCAGAAAATGATGGGCTTTGAAACAGCCAGGGCTGTAGCAAAACATCTGGAATGTTGTTGCCCACATGACAACCCTAAACCTATAATCACATGCTGTTGTTTGTGCAAGCCTTGCTTTGCCGAGTTCTTCTTGAGTTTGATATCTTCCTTTTCCAACCTAAATCCGGTTCGATACATTTTAGTTCTAGACTGAGCTCCATTTTCTCTTTTATGCCATTTCTAAATTATATCAAATTAGCTGATGCAAAACCTCCTCAGAGAAAAAAACGGCTGGTAAAGCATGACAACATTTAGGAAACCAAATAAATGAGAAAGATTTGTTGAAATCTTAGTGAGCATCTTCGTTAGAAACGTTTAAGGATGGGAGCGGCAATGATTCGGACCTTGGATGATACAAGATAAACAACAGGCTTAATCCAAGCCAGCGTCCTGTTTGGTTGGTTCAAGTTCTCCTCAAACTTTTGTTCCGAAATCTTTTCAACTGGAAAAATACACCTAATTTATAAAACCACAGCTTCAGATTTTTCAACAAAAATATGTACAATGGAATATATTAAAAGCACTTAGTAAAACTTTAAAAAAAAATAAACATAAAGAATAAATAAGAAAATTTGGAGTGTAGGGAGTCTTATGCACTGATTAGCTATTCTACTGTCAAAATCCAGTACTGGTACTGTAGTGTTTTTGCAAAATAAGATGTATTTTGGCTGTCTTAACATTGTCTGACGTATAACACATTTTTCTAGTCAAATCTGAAACTTAAGTAAAGGCTTTTCCAAAGCAATAATAAGAGCAATAAAAAGTGTTTTTATTTATTTTTTATTCTTGTGCTTATTATTATTGAAGTATGACTATTATATAATTTCCTTGTTATAAAAACCCTGATGTTCTATCTTTGTCCACATCATTAGTTTGCTAAGGCGCAAAATGACAGGTAATGGTGCAGAAGTAAATCCTTACCGCTGATGCTGTCTGACAGTGCTGACCTTTCCTGTTCTTGTGTATTCGTCTATTATGAACGAAATAGGGATCCTCAGGTGAACAAAACAAGCTTTATGTTTAGAAAGTACACGCCAGTGCACCAACACAACTCGTGCCACCAAAGCACAAACATCACATGGAACAAGCTTCTCTCTAATTAAATAATATTGAAAATAAACATGCAGACCAGAACTGCAGGAGCTTTAGGTTCAACTTTAAATGAATATAGATGCTCACCAAAAGAGGCAGGTTTAATTCATAATATAAATAATATATATGTCATCACTTACACATGCACACAGAAGACAAATATCTGCACGGTGTCAACAGCATGTGTGTGCGTTGTACCTGATATCTCCTCCAGGCACTGTTTGGCTGTCTTGCTGTAGACCAGCTCTCCCTTGGTGGGGCTGAGGCAGGGGTCGGCTGGAGCCACCATTGTGCAGTCACTTTCAGAGAACGTCCTGCAGGCAAAAGAATAAAGAAACAAGGGTATTTACAGACATGAGCAGAAAAGGCTATTATCTGGATTTGTTATAAATTTCATATATGGTTACAGGTTATTAGCCTGAATCAATTTTTTTGTGTGTTTTTTCTTGTGAAGTATGTCTCCTGAAAGCTACTGTTTCCACCTTTGACTGAAATTGCTTCAGGAAGACACTTCATGTATTCACAAGTGTTATTTAGAATGTAGCAACATCTTGAATGTGTAATAAAAGTTTAATCCAGCCTTTCAAAGTCAATCTGCTATCTATGAAACACATTGTTGGCCTTTAATGGGTTAAAATGTGTTTCTACGGCTCTGCCTCTTGTCCTCCAGTCTGAGCGACATCATGCTTTACTGTTTTTTTGCTGATCTAAAGAAAAACAAGACAGATTCCAGTACACTTACCAAGATGCTCGACTTGCATATACAAAAAGTGTGCATATGCAAACATCCTCAGAAACAGAAGACACGGAAAAACTACCTGAAGCAGCAAAACACAAACACACATGCCAGGATTCATCTAAACATTTTAATGCCTTTGTGTTTAAAAATTAAGAAAGGATGCATACAATTCCATACATAGGCAGACAAGGCTAAACAAGCAAGCACACAGAAATCGAAGTGAAGCCCACATAGTATCAAATCCACAATCCTATACATACACACACCTGTCACCACCTGCAGTACTGCAGATAACAACTGGCTTCCAATTGAGAGAGCGGCTTCCGCTCATTTGAATAATTTCTTCATACTGATAGCTTCCTTTATTTCAGCTACAGCAATATTCTCTGCAACAGTTTCACGTAATAAGTTGGCAGCTTGGGTTATTACAGAATTAAAAATATCACTAATGCACCTAATGCCCAGGGATACGTGTTGTATCGGATTCTTTGATTCTGTTACAGACTGATATCTCATGTATACATATATAGGCTTTATTTTGCACTTTTATTCTAAGATCCCCACATTTTGCACCTGATCTCTGTACCATCAGGTCGCTACATAAAAGCTGCGTGAATCAAATCACATTGTCAGAATAAATGAATGGATTCCTAATCACTGCCAATGTCTGAATTTTCACATCGAGGATAAAACGCAGACAGGCAAATAATAGGCTTTGGCAAGCAAAAAGCAGAGGATGCTAATTTGTTCTGTAATGACTGTGAAGAGATGTGGAGGCAAGAGCATGATGCACAGTGGGGAGCGCCAGCTGATCGCTGGGAGAACTCCAAGACTTAATAGGGTATGTGTGTGTAGGGGTATATAGTACTATAAATCTCGTAGGGGCATTGGTTTTGAAGTCATTCAAACTCACCTATACATGAAGGGTGCCACGGTGGCAGTATTGGGGTGGTTGTGTTGCTGTTGCTGTGGAAGCTGAACCACTCCATTGCCTCCGAGGGCTCCACCTCCTCCTACCAGCATCCCACCGGATCCGGAGAGGGCTGACGTACTGGTGGAGGAGGTCATACTTGTACGTCTGCCTTCCGGACCCCCTGACGAGCGCTGTATGTAAAAGCTGCCACCTTGTCCTCCTTTAGCCAGCTTGGCTCTCTCTGCTTCCCCTGTCCGCATGTTGCCACTGCTGTTTAAGACAGTTTGGTTCTGGTTCTGGTTCTGGTTTTGGGACTGACTCTGAGGTTTGGCCGATGTCGTAGATGGAGCCTTAAGTCCTGGTTTCGGGATGCCACTGGAAGCTGAAGAGGTACCGCCATTTTTCTTTCCTGATGATGATTTTCCTCCCTTGGGGATGAGGCTGGCTATCTTGGATGATTTCTTAGTAGAGTCAACTGCATTTTCTCGCTCCTCTTTAAGAGTGGAGCTGTCTTTTGAAGATTTCCCAGACTTATTTTTGTCCTCTTTGTCTTTACATTGGCCCAAAGACCTATTGCCAGTGACAGAAGTTTCCGAAGAAGACAAGGTTTTGCTAGGTGCAGAAAGGGATGATGTATGCGTCTTTGTCGAGATCTGTTTTAAGGTAGCAATGCAACTTCCACTACTGGACACTGACCCCATCATCGTTTGTCCATCATCACCACACTCTGACAGGTCGTCTTCTTCCTGTAGAGTCATATCTGCCATTGATGGTGATGTTCTTGAGGCTGATCGAGGGTTAATAAGTCGAAACTTCTCAAGCATTGACCTCTGTGGAGGAACAGCTCCAGAACCAACTTTGGATCCCTCAGTTCCATGTGGCTGATGGCCTTCCAGGGCCTGGGATGAAAGGTTAATGGAAGGTGAGTGTGTAGGGCTTTCCAGCATGGAAGAAGTGGCACTGTGCTTGAGGTTCATGGACTTGCTACGCCAGGACTTCCCAGCTGTGGGTGAAGGGATGGCAGAGGCCAGCTGCGTCCCACTGAGGCTGGTGGTAACCATCCCAACAACACCACTTGCGTTCATCCCACTTGGAGCAGGGATACCTCTTGCTGACTCTGAAGAAAAGCAAAAAGGAAATGGGAAATATAGGTTAATAATAACCAAACTGAAAAGATTGGGATTTCGCCTTTCCAAATATGTCTAATAAGACTTATTAGACCCTTTTATTTTTTTTTATTCCACAATCTGACAAATAGAGACACAATCTCTCTCTTGCCTGCACAAACAACATTTAAACAACAAAGATGGGCTCAATTTTATACTGTTGGACAATAAAAAGTAGCCTTTTCAGATCCAACCAACAGACCATAGTCCGCAGCACAGGAGATGCCTTTGTAAAACCACTGACTAACTGTCTGGGAAAGATAGATAATTTAAGGGGAAAGAAGAATGTAAAGCATTATGGAGAAGCATGGGAGAAGAGGACAGGGTGAAAACATGAAGTTATGCACCAATAGACTGAGTGTCTGTCTGGCTGTCAGTCAGTGCAGTGAGTAGGGCTCAGCTGGCTCTGAGTCACCTCTAGTCTGTTCCTTAATGCCACTTCAGGCAGACAGATTGGGGGTGGGGTTGGGGCTTGATTTGTCAGGTTGTGGCGGAAACATAAAATATTTTTTGAAACCTTAAAGAATAACTAAAAAACTCTCAGTGCCACATACTGCCCTAACTGCTGGGGATTAAAACAGCAGAGGCATAAATGTGTTGTGGGCAGGTGAACATTTTAGCAGCTTTAGTGCCCACACAAGAGCGAGTGTAATGTTATAATAACATAGAAATACACTGACAGTCTTGGTATTCCATTAGGATAAAAGAAACTGTTCTTTAGCAGGTTCTATAACAGAAAAGAGGATTAATTTAGGGTGTTTTGTCTCCCCAATATTGTTCTCTTGTATTAAGGTGTGCAGATATTAGCTTCAACCTTTTTTTACGGCTCTTATGGTCATGCATAACTTCAATCTTACTTAGATTTACACTTTGTCTGAATCATTTCAATGATCTCTCACTGACTTTTGTATGGAGATTTTGGTAAAGGTAGTCAACCTACTCAAACTATCACCAAATGTTCTTAAGAAACATTCTTACTGGAGGTCTCTTTCAGTTAACTGTCACCATATGCTTGCTTAAAGGGTGCAATGCTCTGTTTACTTTGTATACTTGTTTGGTGTGAAGTCAATAACCAGATATGGACTGTAACTAGATATAAGTCTGACCCGATTGTTCTCTCGAGTGTGTTGAGAATAAAGTTGTCGTGATTTTGGGCTATGTAAGTAAAACTTAATTGAAACTCTATACTCATACTTGGTATTAAATGTGACACTGGTGGAAGCAGACTAATTGTGTTTTCAAGAAATTGTGTGATCAACATAATCTAGCAGCCCTTCAACTAGTAGCTTCCTTTCCACATGTTAATAAAGGAGATTGTAAGCATTAGTGTGATGAAGTGTGTGGGTCCACTTAATTAACCCCGCCTTTAGAGATACCCCCCATCCCCACACTAGAGGCTATCTGACAGGACCGCCACTCTTTCACTATGCTGTGGTTTAGAGTTGTTATTTTTTTCCTTTTTTGCCTCAGATTAAAGGGAATGAAATGTCACTTCTTCTATACAGGCTCTTAGGAAGAAATTCTAAAAAGAAGCTCAGGTTTGAAATCATTTATCCACCTGGTTAAAACCTGCTTACTGATTTACTGCCACTTACACTAGGAACATCTTTCTCCCCCCATATGTTGCTATTCTCATCAACTAGACATTGGGCAAATAAAAAGGTAAATAATGTTTTTGTTGGACGGATCTAACAGTTTCCCCTTGTTAGTATTCCATGGTATATCCATGGAAACAGCCTAAGATCATATTAGCTACGTACAGACAATTATTGGAAACAGCAGATAAAGATACTTAAAAACTAATAAAATACTATAATCTTTTATTGTGGTGCCATAGTTACATTCAAAATAATGTTCATGGTTTAATTATTTGGTAGAGAATAATAAGTAAATACATATGGCCAAATTATATGTACTCCTAGAAAACTGTTAAATGAATATAAAACGTTTTTCTGAATTTCTACTCGAGCTTTTCATGTTGATCAGTATTTCTTGAAATCTCTTAATTATAATAACATACTTTCTTTTTCTCTAATGTATAAAAGGACCCATATTATTATTTAGAAACGGAATGCGAGGTCAAAAAATGTATGTCTGCTGTTAGAGAAATTTAGGGAGGGACTACTCAGCCTGTGGTGGTAAACACATATCAAACATCAACTCTGACCCTCTATGCTATGAAGTTGGTATAATTTGGTTCTGTTTCTGGTTCTGTTTATGGCAACAGGTTGTTTGGGAGCCATTACAGGAACAAAAAATGTTTTCGTCCTACCAGTACCTTATACAAACATTTGGGGTTTATGAAATGCTACTGGGAGTTTAACTGGAGCCATTGCCTTTTTTCTGATGAAAACCAGTCTTCCATGTTCCCTAACCTACATTTATTAAAACCACTGTGGGTCAGCTGTGGACAGTAGGGAGGACCAGGACATCTTGATGATCCGGAGAAATTGTGCAACAAGTCTAATTCTAAGAGGCTGTAAAAGAGAAGGTAAAGCTCTACTGACAAAGTGAGGTTGCACAAATTATTAGAAATGATTGTGCCACAAATAATTTCAAATATAATCATTTTATAATTTCACATAATTACTGGAGAAGTTAATGACATTTGGGTCCGTGTGTAGCGGGAACAAGGCAAGTTGAATGCTATTTTTGCCTTTTGGTTTTTCTTTACTTACTGTTAATATTAAAGAACACAATTTTACAACAAATTTCATAAGACAGGATGGGGGAAGACATCTGAATAAGGCAGGAAAAGCAAAACGGGATATGTGATTTGATGAGGGCAAATATAAAAATAAAAAAAATAACTTGAAAGAAGCCAAAATCTTCTGAGAAATGTGAGCGAAACAGCTCGTGGCAGAGACTTCCTGTATCTGCTTCTCTGTGTACTGTTTTGCCCAGAAGGTCAGAGCTGTGTTGCTGACATTTTTCCGGCAATTGATTTCTTTTCCTTTACATTGTTAGTACTTTTCTCCTTGTTGTTTTCCGCCAAACTACAGTTTCTTCTCCCTGGAGTGGACCTTTAGGTTTAGTCTTTTCTGAACAAACAGTTAGTTTTATGGTATGACATAAATGTTCTTTGAACAAAGGGTAAGAATATCATAATATGTCACTTCCATTTAGAAAGAAACATTATCACAAGGGTGGACAAAGTCTAAAGCCTGAAATAAATACCCAATGCAATGAATACTTGTACTAACTGACAGGTTGGAAGGTTCTCATAATTAAAATCCTCATATTTTGTAAAAAGGTTTCTGTTCAATCACCTCGTCTTCATTAGACCTCATCTGGAACACAGCTGGGAATGACGCAGCTGACTGGTTAAAATTGGTGAGGTGAAAGAACTGGGAACAGGGTACATGAGCTACTTAGGGAGAGTTGTATTGAGGGAGCGATGCCATCATGTGGTGGGGATCAAGAATGTAAATTTGGTGCCTCTTAAATGCAGTCAAAACCAAAGATAAACAAAGATTCAATAACAAGTTCATAAGTCTTTTTTTCCAGGATTTACTGGGCTCTCATTCAAGCATTAGACAGAAAAGAATGTCTCCAGGCAACTATTCCAAACAAGTCCTGCTTTGACATTTACCAGCAACGGAGTCCATCAGAATCTGTATTTCCTAATTATTTATATGCCCTGCAGAAGGTGCTTGCTTTTTTAATTGTGTGTACGTTAGAGTGCTACGGTCACCAGCAGCAGCATTTCTCACCTCTATCATTACCACTGGCATACTGAAGAGGCTTGCTCTTGTCGATGCTGTTGAAGCTCTGGCTCCGACGGTTGAGGTTGGATGAGCCTGGGCTCCTGGACGCCCCGCTGCCCGCAGCAGGAACTCTGGATGGCCCAGGTAACCTGCAAAAAACGGAGCAGAAAAGAACATTTTAATATTAAAAACTAATTAAAAACCAACCTTTTTGTAATAAACGCAGAATAATAAATCCTGTTTTCCTGTTGTGACCATAACATCACAATATTAGTAATTCAGAGGTGCAACCAACTCTGTGAGGGTAAAATGGATCAAAGTCATCAAGTTGGTCTTTATTGGAATGCAAATCAAACATTTAAGCCTTCATGAACTGTATAGTGTAAAAGTGAAACTGTACTTTAAAACTGAAGAAAGTTTATAATCTACAGATTGAAAATTCAACGACCACCCAGATCAATTTTTAAAAAAATGGACAGCACACGAAAGAATAAAGTGGATCCGTTGTAATTTAGGTCATATCATTTAATGCCTTTTTTAAAAAGAAGTTTAAGAAGACATTGTATAAATTTCCTTCTGCTTTAAAATCATTTGTTTAATTTTGCTTAAGATGAAAAAATGAAATCCCTATTAAACACTACGGTTAGTGGGTGTAATGTGAGGAAATGGCAAAGGTTTTACGAATCTAGAGATATGGCTGACCAACCTCCGAGCTGTTTTTAATACTGGTCCTGAACTCGTGTTACCACATAAAAAAAAAAAAAATCACAGAGCTGATGGAGCAGAGAAAGTCTGTTTCTTGTGGGGTAGAAAGAGAAGGTGAACACAAGGTTTAGGTAACAGGATGTAAAACACACTGCAGAGTGCTTGATGGTTAGCCAAAGCAACTTGCGAAAGTTTTGTTTCTACTTCTACTTTGTGCCACATTTATTTGTCAAGATATATAAACACAAAGCAATGCAAAATTGCAAAAACAAGACCATATCCCCTTAGATTTTTTTTTTGGGTGGGTGGAAGAAGTGATATAGCTTTGAAGTAGAAAAGCTAGAGTTCAATCTTGAATCCAATAGGTAGTTTGTGCACTAGAGATATAAAGGTTAGGGTGATTGAAGGAAGACCTGCCAATTAAAAAGTTAACTACAAAAACAGCATTTTTTAACTAAACAACAACAAAAGAAAATAGGAAGATTTAAAAACCATTATGTTCCTTGTCTAGTGCCAATGCTTAAGTCCCTTTTTCTGTATGTCTGTGTAAACAGTAAATGGGACTCCACATGGTTTTGCTTCAAAAATACATAATTTTTCCATAAAGGCAAGTTGTTTAGCATATAGAACATCCTCCCACCTAGACTATATATAGCTCCTCTAGTTTATTTTGGGAATCAGAGTATGGAGGAAAAAACTAAATGTAATTAAGGGATTCTTAGTAAAATAATTGTGTGTTGTTATAACATGCCAAAATGAGGACAAGTTGAAATTACATGGATACTCGGCAGTTTATTGGGCTAACTTTGTTACTTTTGTGACTTTGTTACTTTATACACATATTTATCAGATAGTGCTTTTTACCACAGTTTTGCTTTTCATGTTCATAAATCCTTCAACTCTTCAAAGTCAAAGCTGCCATTGTCACAGTTTTCTTGGTTTTAAAAAATAAAATAAAAACTATTATTATATCATTCAACAATGCAGCATTTGCACTTGATTAGACGTTCTCTCCCAATTATTTGTGAATGTACAGTTCTTTCAGGAGTCACCAAATGTCATTTTACAACAAGTTTGACCCATGAGAGTGGAGATTGGATGTGTTTAACTTGTATTCACAATCTGAATTTTGTCAACATTTTCTAAAAAACAAACATATCTTTCTCCCAGATTTATATTTATATTATAAATTGCCCATATTTTGTTTAGTAAAAATGTGTTGGAGAGTTCGTGCATCTCCATAAAAATAACTTAGCGACAATGAAGCAGTAGGAAGTGACGAGTCTGCACGTCTTCCAGTCAAAACCAGCATGCTGACTTTAACACAAACAAAAACATACTAAATCAATCTTGGCTAACCACTTGTTCATCATTTTGTCAAAAGTAGCAGCTCTGTTACCTCAGTGTTCATGTAGTCTGTGTGTGTGTGTGCTACATGTAAAACCAAACCCAGCAGTTCACAGCTAGAGGAGGTCTAAAGCCCAGAGCTGAGGCTGCGACAGGTGGACCAACTCTGAACAGCTGCAGTCACAGTCTGTGAGAAAATTGGGAAGAGTTTGGGCCCAAAAAGCCATAAATAATCATTTTCAAGTAAAAAGAAATAGAAACAGATTAATGAAGCAAATCTAGCTTTGAAATGTTTCAAGCTACAAGAAAAAGGAACAAAATGAATTAAAAGAGTAAAATAATGCAAGGAAACAGTAACAAAAGAAGAAGAAAACTGTAGACAAATGCATAGAGGATAATATGAATAAGAATTGGGAAACAGGAGAGACAAAGTGTGGAAATTCTGATGGAAATCAAAAGAAATCCCTTTCATCAGAAGATGCTTTCATCTTCCAAACAGCAGGGTTGATGATGCCTCAGTGAAAAGGACCTGCAGGAAGTCTGCTAATATCATTTCTGCGCCATGATTGTGCTGATGGATGTGAGGCGAAACAACGAAGCCTGTCAGTCACAAGTTACATGCAGATGTACTAGTCTGGGAGACAAAACCAAGAAAATCTTCCAACAAAACCATTTTTTGTCCAAGATCACAGTCTGCCACACCAACATTAGAGGCACGGTGAAAAAGATGGCCAACAAAGTGTCAAATACCACCCCCTGCTGTTTTTTGGACAAACTTCATGGTCGTGCGAAACTATCATACTGCACCAAACATTTGCACCAAAGCAAAGACTGTTTACTATTATGCGATGGATTACAGAGGGAGACAATCTGCTGAAATACAGTGTGAAAAGTGGCAATCGTTGATTAAAACAAATAAAAGCTGCCTATGAGGAAATGAAAAGTAAGGACCAACATCAGGGATGGTACAATTATATTAACCTTTTTTAGAAGCTGTTATAAGAAAACCCTGGATTAATGTACAACTGACAACATGTTATTATGTGTAAAAGGCAGGAACTCCTGGGAATCTAGTGAACTGTTCTTTATATACTTTATACTTTATATATGTTCTCTATATATATTTTATATTATATAAAAAAGTAATGATTTCTGTAACCTATCCTCATTTGAAGGATAAAGCCTTCTATATTTCTAAAGAAGACATTCTATAAGAGAAGCAGACACAGCAGGAGTCTCTGAGCATGACCAAGAGCAGCAGGAGGAAAGCTGGAACAACAGAACCATGTTTGTAGTATACTTCAAGCCGTGTAGTGCATACGGCAAACATCTAGGAAAAGGTGCTTCCTTCCTATAGGGAAGCAAGGTGGCAGAAGCCTGACGCTAAGCAAATGGTTTGTGGTTAGAGTCATAAGAAGATGGATGAAGGTAAATACAGGGCAAATCTGGAAGAAAACCTGTTGCAGGCTGTAGAGTTATCTTTAAGAAGAAAAAGGACCCTAAACACACAACCAGACTAATAAGTGAATAGTGTAGATCAAAAGATCCAAATGCTAATGCAAGACTTAGTAAGGACTGAGCAGCACCAATAGAGCTGCTGCCACTAGCTGGAGCCTTTTTGCCATTACTTTGTGGAGGCTTAAGAGGAATCATTTACCAACACATGGTTTCTCAAAGCTGTTGAAGACGAACAAGTGCTGAAATAATCAGACAGCTGAACTGGGATGTGTCCATAAAGTCTGTGTTGGTTGGTAGGATGATATGTGAGGTTTTAAGCTCATTGCAACTCCCGTTTTCTATTTTCTTGTTCTTTAAGTTCAATGCACAAATAAAATCAACAATAGCAATGTTTCCAACCCTCTGTCAAATGTTTAGAATGTTAAAAAAACGGGTTCTAGCAAATCAACAAGGCAACAAAAGATAACATTTCGTCAGATGTTGACAATACGCATGAACCCTATACTAAACAGGATTAGCTGCATTAGAATTTATACAAATATTTCTCGATCTCCTCTTTACTACATTACAGAAAATGTAAATGTTTGAATGCAAAATAAGAGTATCTGCAGTTTTTAATGCGATTTTTCAAAAACATTAATGGACAGATGGTGTGAAACCTCAGCCACTCCCTGCTAGTATTTTCTGTCAAAATGCTTAAAGAGTGACCCTAACTGTCGAACTTTCACCTACTGCCGGTTATAACAGGATAGAGTATCATGAAAACATACCAAGCACAGGTGCAATACAGAAAAAACAGATTAGAAAACCGCTTTTCAATACGTTGTAAATAAACTGAAATTTACCTTGTGTTTTTCTTTTGTGGTGACCCTATACCACCATGGCCTGGAGGAGTTGCATATCGTGCTGTGAGGCTGCAAACAGACCAGAGAAGAAGATAAATATGCTGTTATAACAGTCAGATGAGAAGAGAAGAGCAGGGCCTGGTTGGAGTTCTTTTAACCCATTTCTAAATGTTATAAAGTGAAAGGGTGCAATTCTTTAGAGCCAGGTGAAGGAAACATGAAGCACATGGTGGTAACTGTTAGCATGCCAAGGAACATTTCTTTGATTTTTCACGTGATGGCTCACACATGTTGATAACCAAAAGCGTATGACTAAGCCAATAACATCCCAGTCCATTTATAAAAGGGCCAGTGAAACTTTCGCAAGCAGGTTTTGCGGTGGCATCCTTTAAAGAAACCCCTAAAATCCCACAGCAGCAGAGGCAGGGGTGAAGGAAATGCCCACAGCACCAGTCACCGTTAGTCACTCAGAGAGATGGGAATTACTGTAATTCGGCACGTTTCAGGCAGGCCGGGTTGTTCGTGTTTGACAGGAATCAGCTTGGCAACATGCAGGGTTGTTTTTCAGTTACAATTAATGACATCCTGTAAACAATAAAGAACGCGGATGGCGGCAGGCTGAACTTAGTTCTTTTGAAAATTTGCCTCGCACTGTCATTCATTGACAGCGCTTAATTAAGTTCTTACTTGTTTGGAGGCCTTCCTCTTTCTGCTTCTAAATAATTACAATGCACAAACTTTATCTGAAATGGTGGATTGTGATGGGTGTGGGAGTTGGCACCACAGCAGCCTCAATTAGGTATAATTCATAAATACTTATGACCATCATCTAAAAAAACTTAACGAAAAGTTTAAACACCAAATATACCAAAATACGCCTTTACACTCATACTCAAATCCGCCATAGCAGTATTGCACAACTTAATATATACACACCCGTCCTTATTTCTGCTCTTATGTGTTCAGCCAATTGTTTTCTGTGTTTGCAAATGCAAGCCAACAGACTTTGACGTAGCATTGTGTCAACATATCCCTGCTTCCTAAAGTGAAAATATTTTAGGCCTGCTCGTCTAAAAAAAAGCTGCATATATACAGATGTTACATAAATAACCTAAAGATAATCTACGAAAGTGGAACCGTAAAAAATTTCACTTTATTCTTGGACAGGAAAGAGTGCCCTGCAGCAGCTTCAAAAGCACTTCTCTTTTTAAGATTAAACTTAAGTCTAATCCAATCAAGGAAACCAGTTAAAATCTTTTACATGTGGAAGAAGAAACCACTTAAGCAAATATTTACGGAGCTGACATGAGATTGTTGACAGCAGAAAACTTGTGTCTCCAAAGATCAAATAAAGCATCTATCAGCATTATCTGCATAACTCTGCAGAACACATGCGTGCCATCACTACTCGGTCAAAGTTTCAGCTTAAACACACTATGAACGTATTCTAGAAGTGTAGCACTCATGCATACAGATTATAAAATAGATTAGTCTTCACCTTTGTCAAGTCCATGGCTTGACTGTATGAAAGAAAACGACTATGCTCTGCACTGTGCTGCTGTTAATGTTGGTAAGTGAGCAAAGTTTGGGTCAACAACAGAACCCCGTTTAATTAGTACACTAGTTGAGAAAAAACATCAAACAGATTGTGCACTATGTGTTTCCATAACCAGATAGTGTCTTCTAGATTTGGAGGAGCCAGTTCTAGCTGAATACTATTAAATTGGGGGCTTGTCTGGAATAGATCTAGCAAAGGTTCACAGAGAAGGAAGAATGGAAAGGCTAACCCCATTAAAACCCTCACACCAGAACAGCAAGTTTAAACAAAAATCACTATTTAATTTAACATATGGTTGGCTTATAAGTAAACAAGTAGACTTGCAAGGTTTCAGAAAGAACACAGTTAAAATATAAATAGAAAAAAACCCCACACAAACCAAAATTAAAAATTTGCATAAAAAAAAAAAAAAAAAAACTTTTTCAAAGGGATTATGGAGAATATTTTGCATACTTCACAAGACAAGTGTACAAAAACACACCGAAATTATGTATAACAGGTCATATTACATAAACAAAAGATAACTTTACCAGTTCATGATGTCAGTGACTAATCCAGATTCTTGATTTTACCCTGTGCTTTCCAAAAAATCCACACTCTGAATGCTCCAGCGCGCATGCAAGCAGCTCAAGCTGTAACTACCTATGAGAAGGCTCAGTCTTGACCAGGCCGGTCGCCTTCCCAAATAGCAAACAGCTCTTCCTGTTGCGAGAAACGGCGGTGGGTAGGCGTGAGGAGCGCCGTAACAGGGGGTCAACTCGTTCACCCTGGGACATAATGAATTAACGAGGGAGGGTGTGCCGTGCCCTTCCAGGCCTGATCCCCCACCCCATGACTAAAAGCCTCCCATGGCTCCATGGCTGTCCAATAGGAAGTTTCCCTTTGACACACATAGACACACATATATCTCATCCTCTGCCCTGGAGACACCAGTAAGGCCAGCAGGTGTTATCTATAGAAAGATTTCCACACTACAACTGTAAATGGGAAGTTTGCCAAATGTGACTCTGTATCTGTCTTTGTGAATCTGCTGATGAAAGTCTTTAAGCGGGTTTTACCTCCAACAAGCATTTATGTGATAAATGGTGTTGTGACAGCTTAAAAAAACTGATATGAGAAGTAGAAGTCTAGAGGAACTGATCTGATTTTATTACATTCATTAGTTTACCAATTTACTAATTTTGACATGACAATAGACGAATCAAAGTCTGATAAATTCTGCTTCAGATGTCTGAAGATACAAGCATGAAGCCTTTATTAAACAGTCATTCAACCAAAACAGTTTATTTTACACCAGAAATTGGCAGAATTTTGTTTTCTGAAATTACAAGTTTAACCACTTCTGAACACAAAGTATGTGTGATATTTATTTGTTTAATTACTAAAGTTAGCATCTGCTTTAAGCTTCAAAAACCAAATGGCTGTTGCAAAAAAGAAGGAAAAATATGAATAGACTGTATTTGAATATCTCTGCTTTGCACAAGAATACTGTAACTACATTTACCTGAGTTTCTTTAAAACACAGCTTAAGATAAATTGTCTTAGAAAGCACAAAAGTGCATTTTTAATTAGACAAAAAAATGGTAATAATTATGGCATTATTTACATTCTTAAAAGAAATTGTGATTTGTGAAACCATTTCCATTCTTTTAATCGAGACATTTTCTTTTCTTTTGCATTCATTTGTTTTCCAAATAAAACAAAGAGACAGTTGTGTGTTCCTGACTCCTTCTTTTCCCTTCTGTTTGCTTTCAAGCTAATAAATTAGGCGAGACAAACCCTTGTGCTAAAATTAACCTAATTGTTTCAAGTTGCTTGTCTTTATTTTGTCAGGTCACACATTCAGACGCAACTGGCCGAGAGGAAGATTCTATATCATGTATACTAGGATTATTTAGCCCCTTTCTATTTTTTTGATTATTCTAGAGCTGTGACTCTGATATATAACCTCACATCTACTACCCTCTACCTACACACTCTCAATATTTTTGTAAACTTTACACATATTAAAAAGAACTTATACAATCATTAATTATCATGAATCAATTTTTGGTTTTATTTATAAAGCTCAACATTATTAAGCAACCCGTATTTAATTTAATAGGCTAAGAATGATCAAATCTTTAAGCCTGTGAAGAATTATTAAATTACTCAACATTTATGGCATGATAAACAGTTATTGAACATACTGTGCAGTTTTTAAACTCACCAGAGCTTTAATGAGGAGGGCGTGCTTTGAGAGACTCATGCAGCACTGTAATATTTGGCTTCATTTGAGAGACTCTCTTAAATCATTCTCAACACAAAGTCTTGGCCTGTATTTTGCTTTCATTTTTTTCAGAGCCAAGAAACCACTTTCACACAAGCCTGCTTTGAAGTTTGTTGCATTGTGTCTAGTCAGCGCGGGTTGTTCTGTGGCGGTCCAATCCAGAAATTCAATCCGATTCCGATTGAATACACTTTTAAAGGTGTGTCGCCTTGAAACTCTCGTCTTCAGCCGTAGAACTTGATTAAAAACAAGCAGAACAACAGGGAGCTGTGTGGTGCAGTGGAAAAGTAAGCACCCAATTTACAGAGGCCATCAATCTCTGCTATAGAAATCTGAAATTTGAACCCAGATCTCTATAGCTGCAAGACCTTCTCACTTCCCTTTGCACAATTCTCTCCTAATTACACCAGTACTAGACCAACTAGTGCACAGTAAGGTGTTAAAGATCACATTACTTATTAAAATGCTCTTTTGGTATAAAGGTCAAAGTGCCATTTGCTCCCCCAACTTCACAGATTATCAGCTTAGTTAATAAGGGACATAGGTACTTGTTCTCCAGACCTTTGCTTTGGGGTAGTGCAAGGCTGGAGACAACAAAGGCATAGAGAAGAGGAAGTAGGGTGCTGCACATTGACTTGCACTGAATTTGTTTCTACCACTTTGTTCAACAGGTATCAGATACAGACGCCTTGTTTGTGACACACAAAGGCTATAGTAGGATGTTTGTTACGTGTCACTGTGGATATGTGTGAGACCCTTTCAACCTTTTGTGGGCGAGATGAGGCGTGATCCGCAAGTAGAAGGCTGCTGTGCCACTAATAACATATACACTGAAATGAACAGCACTGACCCCAGCTCTAACAGCCTTCTTACCGATTTAAACAGCAAATGAAGAGTTGTAGACAAGATCATCTTGCTGGCCTCTCCTCGAATGCTGAGACCAACTGATCTTATGGAGTGGATTTTACTCACAGGGGAGGGAACAGTGCAACCAGAGTGGCAGTAGAGGAACATGATCTGGTCAGGGTAATGCTGCCTATGTGTGACATCTAGGACCTTTCTTTAGATGCTCCTCTAAGGCTTGCTTTAACTATTTACATCGCACGGGGCCAGCGTGGCTTTCCTTATATTTAATTTGTACTGCTAAACTGACTTTCTGCCAAATAACTCTAGTGTAACGTTAACCTGTTGAAGCATCAACATAACAGCTGATTCCCTCTATAACTGGGTGAAGCTTCAAACAATCCAGTTAGATCAGCAAAAGGTGGTATGAACATGAGTTGATGGGAAACAATTTAGTACGGGACAAGAACTTTAGAGAGAATTAGTGCAGTGTAAGGGGTTGAATGAAGTTCCAATAGCTTCTTCTTAAAGTCACTTTAAACAGTAAGTAGAGCTCAACAGTCATAGATGATGCCCAAAAGATGCATTAGAAAAGATTGATAGGCTTTAATAATAACTCAAATTATAGTCTGTTGTCAAAGCACTTGAAGTTGTATTTAACAGAGTTGACAAATAGGGGATTCTTGTTGGTCTGGCTCAAAACATTGATATATACAACACTCATCCACCATGTTCACCACAAAGGTGTAACTGTTATCTGCTAGCATTACTAAAGTTAGCATCTGCTTAAAGCTTCAAAAACCAAATGGCTGTTGCAAAAAAGAAGGAAAAATATGAATAGACTGTATTTGAATACCTCTGCTTTGCACAGGAATACTATAACTACATTTACCTGAGTTTCTTTAAAACACAGTTTAAGATATATTGTCTTAGAAAGCACAAAAGTGTATTTTTAATTAGACAAAAAAATGGTAATAATTATGGCATTATTTACATTCTTAAAAGAAATTGTGATTTGTGAAACCATTTCCATTCCGAACAAACTAAAAACATGGGGTTTCTAATTGTCTATTACATTTTGTAAATATTTTGTCTCATCTTGCTCCTTTAGATCTAGGATTTCCTTCTATTTCATCTTGTGAGCTACATGCCACTAGATTTATTGAAAGCAGGTTGCATAAAAGCACTTAATCAGTTTGAACTTGACTAAATTGTGACTTTTCTTTTAGCCAAAAGACATTTCTAACACTAAAACCATAACCCCAAATAAATTGTTAGAACCACCTAGAGAATAAAAATCTTAAAAATAACCAACCTGGACTGCATCTCTTGTGTTTTAGGGCTGCTGGTGGACGGCGCAGTGCTGCTGGTCTGCTGGCTGAGTTCCACTAAGGACTGGTAATACTGCTGCTGTTGCTGCTGCTGCTGCTTGTAGCGTGAAAGGATGAAGAAGAGGCCGAGGATGCTCTTTAGGTTGCCATTCCTGATCTCTGGAAAGAACAGAGTGGATGGGAGCTGTGAGTTGCAGTGACATTTATTTCCTAAACCCTTTGGTTAATGAGTTTGTCTTGGATCCATGTACTGCCGCAGGGCAACGTGATTTACAGCTGAGTAACGTCAAGGCACGTTCACTGAATTAAGCACAATCTGCAAGTGAAAGTGGTGCAGTGGTTTGTTTTTCATTTGCCTGTGACTGAAGTGGTGTCTTGTGACACTTAGGATAAATATTTTCCATCCTCTGTATTGTGTCTTTCAAACACCATGAAATGAGCATGTGCTGACTTTTGAAAAAGCCCCTCTTGGGAGTGGAGCTTGAGAGCAGCTGTTATGCAGCTAACATAGGAATGAACTGTAAAGGAACTATTATCCACGACCATTATCTGCCGCATGACTAAGCAGGAATATTGTTCGGAATCTGGTAAAAAAAGACAAAGCCTTACAGTACGTGAAGAGTAGAAATGCTACAAGTTTTTTTTCCGCATTTTTAATGAAATTCGCTTTATCAAGTTTGGAAAAAGTCTGCCAACGAGCCAATTATTTGCTTCAAGTGTGTTGAATCAGGGTTGCATCTAAAACCTGCAACACAGTGGCTCTCGGGGACCAGGGTTGGAGACCCCTGTTCTAAAGTGAAAGGATCTACATATTTTATTTTATTCTTTTGAATAAAAACCTGTGCAGTGAGAAGAGCCTATGTAACTTTGGAAGTTAAATGACTCTTTAGCTTTACCAGAGTGTAAGTGGAGGTTTTTGTGTCATTTAGCTAAAGGTTTCACACCAAGTCTTAGTAACAACAAGGCTGTTGCATCAAAGATCTTGACTGACCTTAGGAAACAATCTTAAGTCTACCCTGTCAAAAACAAACTTCCAAAATGTGGTCTTGAGACGTGTCTACCGGATCACTGCAGTACCCTGGATATATTTAAAAAGTTAATATTTTTTATTTCAATTTAAAAGGAAAGAGACGTGTGTAGGCTAAACTATCTACAGAGCCACATTACACGCTATTGGATAGCTTTTGGAAAGCTGCCAGTCAAAGAGCAGCATTCAGTTTTACATTGCGCTGAGCAGCCGAACCTCTTGACAGTTTCCACTGTGTGTTTTAAAGCATGTTAAGGTATATGTGGTGTACAAATAAAATAGGAAGTTCAAAGCATTTTGTTTTAAGAGACTCACAAGGCTATTGACAGGTGGCTGTTATCCCTGACCCCTGAGAATATTGGGGAATCCAGTGTATAATAAAGATTTATAATATTCTATTAAGTAAAGATAATGTATTGGTTAATTGTGAATCGCTTCGATTTAAGCAAAAAAATGGAAAAATTGCAGCTAGAAGTCCCGATTTTTTAAAATGCACATTTCAGATGCTGTCCACAGTGATGCAGGGGCCTTTTATTCTCTTGTTTAAATTGCTGAGGCACACACATACTACAAAGCCATGTATGGTCGGATTGTTGAGACTGTGAAAGTTAGAGAAGATTAATCTCTCAGGATTGTTTTTCACTTTATAACAGCCAGAGGCAATAATTCATAGTGAGCCTTTGAGAGAGCCTCAACAGAGGCTTTTTTCTCCCCCTGAGATGTAGAGAAAGACAGCGTTACGGATTTGGCCGCTGCTGGTAATAGAAACTTTTGAAACCCGATAAATAACTCTCTTTTATAAGTTTTTAAAAAAGAGACTCATGTGATTGATATGTGATAATTTTACTCGACAGAACTTTGCAAGAGGGGGATTTTCTCAATTTGACCAATGTTTAGCATTCGCCGTGCTGTGCAACTTAAAGAGGCTGAAAGAGGCTTAATTGCAGTATTTCAGCTTTTTTTTTCTGCTTAATTCCTACTGTGTTTACTTTAAGATCAGAAAAAAATCTATAAAAATGATAATTGACAAACAGTGTTGTAATAAAGACCTTTCTTATTATGTTATATGAAAAGCTTTCTTTTTTATGAGTTAGAATGAAACACCAAATTTACTAAGGTGACCAATGCTAAAGCTCCTAAACTACTTGTATCTCATCATAATCCTTTAAGTGAATTTACCCACATAGATGTCATCTACTTTCTTTTCCCTTATTCCTTTTTTTTTTTTTAAGTTAGTCTTTTAAATTCTACAATGTTAAAATATTGTTCCATGTTATACCTATTTTTACATATATATATCAATATATATATATATATATATATATATATTATTCTGGAGACTAACTGTTTTCTACCCAGTACTATAAAGGTGTGCCTAATAAAGTAGGCTGGTAAGTTCAAGCTGACCCTTCATTCTTCCCCTTTGTCCTTACAACTTCGCAACTTGATGATCCTGTAGTCACGAGTGTTTAAAGTTGTGAATGAAATCCAACAACACTGAGACCAAGCAGGAGGGATTTTACAGTGGTGAGCAGGTCACATTATTGGTTGTCCACAAGTTAACGAACTATTAAGAGCTTGTTCTGCAAAGATCATAGCTGCCAAGAGCGTACAATTAAAAAGATTTATGATCTACATCCCAGATCCCTGAGTTTTCTCATTATGAACAGCAGGAACTGGGGTTTTGGAGGGGTTCACACCTGTGTTTGAGGCAAGAAATGGATGACTTAACATCCTGCACACAATTATCACATTTCAGGTAATAAAACATTTTATTAGCTCACTTAAAGGCCTTTCTGTGCCAAGTGCCAAAGTGAGTCTTAAAGATAGTCGCTTCGCGTGTGTAGAACGACCATTAATGTAGAAAATGTCATGGTCAGTCACCCGATATATGATGAAAGTGTAGGAGAATATTATAGGGAGGGGGGAAAGGAAACACAGGCAAAACGTTAAAAGAGTTCATGTCACCTAAAGTTAGAAGTATTTATTGTAGATATTTTTATAACAGCCAGCACAAAAAGACAGAGCTGCTTGCACTGTTTGCTGTTCCTGCAAGAAAAAAAGGCTTTGATTTGATTTTATTATACCCTCTAACCTCCCTCAGTGGCAACGTCTGTTGGGGAACCCAAACACGCTTTGGCGAGACGACTTTTTGCCGGATCTTTGGTTTACAGCCTTCGACGAGAGAAACACGGCCAGGCATTTTTTTTTAAGACGTTATTGCTATAAGCAGGTTCTGGGTGCGCACTTCAAACGCTCTGCTTTATTTAATTCCAGTGCCTTGTAAAAACATAAAGAATGCATATGCCGGGAAAGCCCCAGCGGATTCAATTAGACATGAGAGGACGGGCATGGCTATGCCCACAAACAGAGCAGAGCACGCACCATAAGAGTGAATGAGGGAGCAGAGGCACTAATGAAATGCATCAGCAGCAGTGAACGGCGTAACCCAATAGCTCATATATCTAGAGACCCACTTTGAAATTCCAGGTTTAGTGAGACACTTTGCTGCTTTTAGAGCTATAGTTGGGGGGTCACAGAATTTACAGCTGCTGGTCAGCGTGTCAGACTATTTCTGTCATTTTAGAGGTCAAGGCCACATTCATCACTTTTGTGTTTAGCTACCAAAAAAACAAAAGTAGTAGTTGGTTGAGTAGTTAAATGGTTTTTACACAATTATAAGAGCACATAAAAAGCTAAGTCCAACCCTGAGTTGTTACGACAAGCTGGGACTAACAGTGTACAGCTATCTATATATTTATCTTTAGAAAAACATACTTGTACATTGCATGGTTGCATCGTGTCAATGTTGCAACAACTACTGGGCACCAGGAAGTGTTTGGTCAGCTGTCAGCTGTGTGAAATATCAACCCAAGGGTATGACAAGAAATAGGGTACCCTAATATCCGCTTAATGTTTGAATATATTTTGAACCATACATAAAAAAAAATGTTAGTTGCATTTTTGCACAAAACAAGAAGAGGAAGAGATTCTTATTTCGAATATAGCAGATATGATAGCTATAATCATATGCTTTACGCAATTTGGTGAAAATCTCACAATACATTCCAACTAATGTGCAGAACAAGAATAGATTGTCTTTAGTGGGGTTATGCCCTTGTAGCCAACAGTCTAAGTGTAATGTTGCTTTAACACTGTGTAATAAAGTGAAACAAAATGCAGTTAGGGAGATTAAAACTGCGAAGCTACGTTTCATGAAAGTCAAGTAGGTCTCACAATAATGCATTCCACTTGCAGTTTGCATGTAATTTGCTGTGATAAACACGAGCCTTTAATATGCACAACAAACATGAATTTGAACCTGAACTTGTTTTAAAAATGTTGATAAAATTGCTTTTCAGTAAAAGAAAAAAAGGAAGTGTGCCTCTGGGTGAGATGCTGTTTAATGATAAACGATGCTGGTCAGGCTAACATATTTGGTTCCAGAAGAGTTAAAGAAGCCTCCACGAGTCATTGTGTGGAAGGCTTTTGAGTGCATTTACAAAAAAAGCATTGTAAGACAATAGGAATAATTTGCAAACACTGTGAGAAGCAACTATTAAAATTTATGATGATTCTTTAAAGGCATGGACAACTAAACATTAAAATAATGGATTGAGGAATGAGGTGAATTTTAATCCCTTATAATAATTCTAAAAATCCAAACTGCCTTTGTCTCCATATTTGAAAAAAATAAATAAAATAAAAGTCTAATCTTGAGTTATTTGTTCTTACCTTCTGCTGAGAGTCCTTGGACATTTACTCCTCTAGCGTCCAAGAAACTGAGACAGGCGTCCACATTCTCGATCTGGGGAAAAGATGGCAGACAGTCGGCATAAAGGACAGACACAGAGAGAATCTGATGACACTTAGCATTCAACTAGACTAAATGTCTTGAGGCACGGGGCTCAGAGGAAGGAGCAGATCAGCAAAATTACCCATAAAGGACATTATTGTGTGCTTTCTACAGACCCCCGCATGACCTTGGGACCCGGCTGCATGACATAGTGACCACAGTGTGTTACCACCTACACTACCATATGATGATCCTGTACACATACTACCAGTGAGCGGTAGAGATGTAAACATATCCACACAGACGTCCTTATAGAATAAACAGAAGTAAATGCCAGTGGCCTGTCTGGGACTTCGCACAAGTTTATTCAAACGTACTAGCACTGCCTGTTATGAACTACAGTCGGCTTCATATAGGGACCCCGCGGCTCTAGATGTTAGGGGGGATTTTTGCCTTTGGCGGACAACGACTAGAAGGCGGCTTCATTAGCATAGCGACCAGCAGCCAACACCAACCCACAGGAGGTCTTTTATAACGGGGTTGAAGGTCACGGTGCTGTGTCTCAGCACAGCGTCTCAGGGACACAGCACGGACCGGGCCGGGCAACTCAGCTAGACGTCCAGAAGGCAATAATGATTCATGAGCTTGAACTCCTCCCTGCAATTCGTCAACACACTCTGTTTCTGCTTTGTATTGCCTGCTCAGTGCCTGAATCTATCTTTAATAATTAGATCGAGTCCAAGATAATGAGTCATATCTACACAAATGGCTTGTCTTGCAATGACTGGTCCAGTCTATTGTCTTTTGTGGCCTAAGGACATAGTTCCTTCTATGAACATATCATCATATAAACCAGTGACAAGACAGAGGTCTGTTTTTAAACTGGTTAAGATAATTAGGAAAGAAATTCTAGGACAGTAATTTATTGATTTTTTTTTATCTTAATCAAGCCTATTTCAGAACTGCATAAAATTTGAAAAATCGACAGTACACATATACGATATACATTCCACAGTCTCAATCCAAATTTACACACACTATTCAATGAGGAGCGTGTCAGAAAGGAGTACTTCTATTCTTTCTTTGACATACACATTTTTAATTATTGGCATGACATGGTAGTCTTTAGATTAAAAGGTTAATAAAAGTACACAAATACTAAGTTAATGTAATTTTATAGTTTTAGTCACATGGAAGATATGTGGATCGGATCATCAGATGCTATTCCCAATTATGATTTAGGAAAAAAAAGAACTGTGGATGACCTCCAGTTGATTATAGAGCAGTACTTTCAATCATGAAATTAAATTTCCCCATTTCTCACAAGATGGTTAACATTGACTAGTCAACAGTGACACAAGAACTAACACAGTCCTTCTACATCTGCTAAACAAAATCACATCTTTCCACTTCAAATCAACATACGCATATTTTCCTCACACCAGGCACTAAATAACCCTATATGTGGGCTTCCTTGGTCTCTGCCCAGATGCTGCACAAACCGTCTGACACATGTGTGCCCCGGTGTTATCCCGTTTGATTATCCCACACACTGGCTCTGAAGTTCCTACATTGAAAGACATGTGCTGAGCAGCGCTTGGGACTGCTCGTTACCTCAGGTTTAAATACATTAAGTAGAAACATCGAGTCTGATGCTGGTGTTTTTTGGGGAAATAAATAGCAATAGGATGGGTTGTATATTTTAAAAAAACTGTTTTGATACCAGGCGTTATTTAAGATAACTCAAATCAGGCTCACTTAATCAGACTAAGTAAGTCATTCCTCCTCCACAGGTAGAGTGTGTGTTTGACTGTTGATCTCATTTGAACGAAAAAACAATTGTAATCAAATTGAAAGTTTGTCCTGTAAGCATATAAAAAAATCGAAATGTGATAAATTATTAGGTTTCCACAAGGTATTCCAGTGTATTTGGCAAAAGTGAGTGTAAAGTAAACCCAATACAGACAGATGCACACCTGAAACATGATTCAGTCACCCCTACATACCACAGTTAGGAAGGTTTTCTCAGGCAACCTTCCCTCTTTTCCTTAAGATGGATCCGTTAAAGAAAAACATTGAAACTAAGCGTAAAGGTCAATTTTTCTGTGGTATTTACAGGAAGTATGCATATGTTTAAACACCAGCTAAGAGTTGGAGGAACAAAACAGAACTAGCCTGGCCAGTGAACCTATAATCTCCAATTATTACTCTGAGAATCCATAAAATGTCAGAGAAACTGAATTCAGAAAGACCCCAGGTAATATTTGGAGCTACTTTATTGCTAATAGGCAAATTTCCTATCATAAAAAGGCAACTGCAGGAGTTTGATTTTGCAAACTTTAAATTATACAGCACCAATCATTATCATATCAAATAACCATCTCATAAATATGGATTTAAATTCAAATGGCATTTTAATTCTTCGCTCTCTTTCCACTTCAGTAATACTTGCCGAACTACGAAATGAGGCACCAGATACATCTGCCTGGTTATAGCTTAACACCATATTGCCCATCCTTCTCTATATATAAATATATATATATATATATATATATATATATATATATACATACATACATACATACATACATACATACATACATACATACATACATATATACATACATACATACATACATACATACATACATACATACATACATACATACATACATACATACATACATACATACATACATACATACATACATACATACATACATACATACATACATACATACATACATACATACATACATACATA
>JAVLVB010000430.1:688316-745587 GCA_032876305.1 Orestias chungarensis | reverse complement strand
ATATATATATATATATATATATATATATATATATATATATATATATATATATATATATATATATATATATATATATATATATATATATATATATATATATATATATATATATATATATATATATATATATATATATATATATATATATATATATATATATATATATATATATATATATATATATATATATATATAAATGGGACTGGCATGGGTTATTCCTGAAATGCATCTGTCAAAATCAAATGGGCCAACACCTCAATTACCACTAAATATGGAGGGAAAAACAAGCTTCTTGAAGAGAGGGCTGGAACACCGCAGAATGGTGCTGAATAACTGAAGGGTTATACTCAAAATGCTGCATAGTCACTGGAAAATACTTGCCACCTTAAATCCATAATTCATTCTACCAAAATCCTGTATGACTCAATGTTTCATGAGTTCAACTGTTCGGTGAAAAAGACTCCGAGTGTTGGGGATAATTTCCATTTTAACTGTCAGCGTCTATGAATCAATTCTTAAACATGCCGGTAGAGCATAAATCTTTTCCTGACTCATCAGTGAATCTGAGGACTATCACAGAAGAGCTTTTGTTTGAAAACTATGACAGCAAAGAGCTTATTGGCTTTCATGGCAACTTTTTTTATTTATTTTTTTTTTTTTACAGCAACAGTGAACTTGTATCTAGCTTGAGGTAAAAAATCAAGGTCTAGCTATGAGTCAGGTAAAAATAAATCCTGCGAATACAAACCAGTGAATCAACTGTAACATTCCCTGCAGCAAATGAAAATCAAATGAAGCACAAATACAAAAACTTGAGCTTTTGTCGCAGAAATCCCTGTATCACAATCCCAGTTTGTCCTTCAGTTGATGTGTAATTATTGTTGGGACATATGTACATAAAAAATTAAGTAAAAAAACAACATTTAAAAGTAATTACAGTGTGTAATAATGGTGCATTGTAAAGGTGTTTTTTTAGTTTTTCATAGTCTACCTTCATAATCTACAAACTTTAGGAAGATAACACAAAGTAGCGTGTAATTATGAAGTGAAATGAAAAATATCTACTTTAAATTATCTTCACACACAAAAATCCCCAAAAAGGTTTGATATGGAATTAACCCCTTATGCTCTAAAACCTCTTAAAAGTTATGTCCCTCCCCCTAAACATATAGTAGGTGCCACAACTGTACAGTTTATATCAATACAAATCTGTGTTTAGGTAGTCTACTCAAAGTCTAGAATCTATCATTAAAGCTATAACTGAATTAAATATGGTTCTATAAGGCAGAACACCTAGAAAAGGAAAATAATATTAAAGTTTAATGTATTAACAGTAAGAAAGGCACTGTGTTAAAACATATTTGCTAAGAATTCTTACAAGAGAAACATAAAAAAAAAAAAGAGACACTATGATTAAAAATGGTAACTTCCTTGTAAATAAATAAACCAATTCCAAATGTTACAGCAACCGACATCTGAAACAATTTAAAGCTATTTAGCCTTCCTCCTTCCATCCCGGCAGCGTCGCTCTCTCGTCGTCCATGACCTCTCCATCATCTCTCCCTCTTCAGATCGAGGTGCTGACGCAACTCCTAAACAGTCCAATGATTCCTCTTTCACCCTGCACTGCCGCCACTGATGTCTCCGAGAGTGGACAGATTTTGACAGCTGACGAATCAAAACGGACCAAGTGGCAGTGAGGAAATTGACGGGCTGAGGGCAGAGGCCGGTTAACAGACACAGTCTTATAATGTGAGCCTCACCGAAAGTTTTTTTTCTTCAATTTGACACTGTCTTATATTATTGATCAGGAAGACAGTTTATAGCAGACTGCCTTTTGTGAAGACAACTGTGTAATACCAACTCTGAACTAAGATGATTTGATTCCAGTAGCAGACATTATATATACTAAAATGGTGCTTGAAGTTTATATTTTCAAGTTAAAAGCAAAAAAATAACTTGTTTGCCTCCAGTGTGACACCTGCTACAAACACTAGGAGTGTGTGTTTGTAAAAGAAGACCAAGCCAAACACATGTCATATGTGTGACAACTCAGCCGTCACAGGTTATATCTCTTTAACCGACTCTTCAGAGTCTGAGTCAGATCTCATTAGCGCTTCTGATAGCGATGATGATGCAGTAATAAAACAGGCTGCATGATGCAATGAACTGTAAAAACGTATGTTGATACGTTAGCGCTCCTTTTTTGTTCCACTGTTATCTGTGCCGTTAAGCAGTCACACTTTTGTTTAACGAGTCTTTACAATCAATAACTATTAAAATGGCATGTTTTTCATTTAAATTGCAAATGTGGTAACAATGTAACTTGTCAAGAACAACTTCAATCCAAGGACTTTGGGTCAATTCGCCCAATTCTTGCATATAAACTTTCCATCAAAGGTAATGGTGTTGCTGAGCACTGCCAGTCAGCTCCAAGTTTCCACAACAAGAAATCAAACAAAAAAGAAATCTGAAGGTAAAGGAGGCAAACTTATCGTTTCTATGACATATGTGCTGTAAAACATTATCTGAAATTTGCGATGTATTTTTACGAAGCGAAAGTGTGAGAAAAGGAATTGCATATGACATGAAAAAGAATCTAAAGTTTTATTGTAAGCCACATTGCCCAGTATTTATAAGACTTCATCATCCTCTCGCAGAAACTATACCTAATATCATTCAGTCTCTGTTAATGGCTCTACAAATCCTGCAGATTTATCCATTAAAACCTATTGAAGCAAATTGCAAAAAAAGATCTAATAACATGAAACAGGTTGTGAGAATTACCTTTTTAAAGATTGACTATAAGGGAAATTAGTTAATTCATTCAACTAAAACTACAGGGACAGGATCTTCAATCTGTATCTCAGTTAATCGCTGCTGGTATGGATATGCTAATACTGTATTAGCTTTTACACTACAGGAGATTGCTGTATCTAAAAACAAAGAAAGGAGAATATGAATTTTAGGGGCAATCTAATTATCCTTAAGAGGCAAGTAGAAAATGTAAAGAATCAATTAGCAGATTTTAAGGTAACATCAGTTATTGGAAAGTTGTTTACTAGTTTCTGTCTGCTTTATTTTTACAGACCGTATTCTGGTGACAGGTAAGATGTTTAGGTGCTTTCCCCTGGGTCTGTAGGGTTAAGAGGGTGTTATTTCAGAAATAGGTGTGTCTAAACTGCTGACTGACAGTTATAAGAAACTAGATATATCTCCCCCTCTCTGCCAGGGTGAGATTTCAGTGAAGTTTTCGCTGAGAGACATTTATCTGGCTTAAATGAAGCTGATGTCTAGATGTATGAATTTGTTCGGGAATAAACAGAATGAAGCCTTTTAGAAACTGCTGGTGAGAGAAACAATGTCAGTGGCTGTTTCAAATTGGTACATTTGCAGCAATTTCAAAACCGTTGCAGAAACTGGGGCATTATTAGTATGTGACTTTACCTCAGTTGCTCCCTCACTTTAAACCAGTTTCTTACTTTCTGTGGCTGTCAGGATCGGATAAAACAGATCTGCACAACATGGACCCGTTGTTCCTAGATGTTGTGTATCAGATGCATCTTCCTCCACAGCAACTACTTCTGTATCGTTTCCTCCAATATATTTTAAGTTTTAAACTTCTGGCCCTACTGTTTTACTGTTATAGGAAACAAATTTGAATAAAAATGTGCATGTGGTACAAACTACTCACATCCATGTACTGTTAAATCCTCAAATAAGAATTTAGAAAGAAACTGTTACATTTTTTTTTGTTGGAAAAACGATTAAAAAACAAGAATCATGTTTCTACTTTGCCATGATAGAATTACAATAAAATACATTAAAGATTGTGTTTTAATGTGATCAAATGTAAAGAAGTAAATATTTTAAGTGCTTTTGCCTGAGAAATCATAACAAAATCCCTGCGACTAGAAGCTGCGACTGTTAGGTCTGTTTTTGGGATGGAGAAGTACATTTCAGCAACGGTTCGCTTTTATAAACCCGTTGCTTTTCCTCCTGTCGAGCAAAGAGGCTACAAGCCTCTCTCAAAGAGGAATAACACTGAGGCTCGAAGATAAATCGAAGACTTGTGTGATGTCACGCTGCTGGTGGCTAAATATGATGCCGGGCAGGCGGAATTCACTGAGGGCAAGGAGATGGGTGTCCATCTTTCTGTGTCCTTGTAGAAAAATGAACCAACATCACAAAAAAGAACAGCTTGAGAGAATAAAAAAAAAAAGAAGTCTGCACTGCATTACAGACGGAAAATAATATTTGATTTATATTCTATCACCTAATTGCCAAGTTCTTGCTAAATCAGGGAAGGGTCCAAATACCGAGCTGCTGCAGCTGGATTTACAGACCATTCCTGATGAAGGGTTAACAGTCTGTCACTATGTGCATTTAACATGTCAGCATGTATCTCTCTTAACTGAGCATCTGTCTGTGTCATTCACTTAGAATAAGTGGTTAAAATGAGTGATTAAAAGCTTCCGGTTGGGCAACAAACCAGCCTGTAATGAGTCCCTGGGCACTCGGTTTAGGCCGGAAACATTTGAGAAGGGTCAGCATGTGCAAGAGAAGCATTGGAGGATAGAAGAAAGATATGGGCGAGAAAATATGGCAAATTGGAGCTAGAGATGACACAGTTGTGTTGGCACAGTTAAAACCAATTGTCACGGTCCTGTCTTTTAAAATATATGGTAAGGTAAAAACCTCAAGTTATGTAACATAAAGGGAAGGCTCCTAATTTGGAATGTGTTCAATTAAAAAGGAAAGATTAACTGCAAAAATGAACTGCACCAGGATGTTGCTGGGGCCGGGGCTCCTGCTGATTCTTTCTCTCATCTGGCTGGTGTGCAAGGCAACTTACAGATGGGCCCCAGATGAAGCCGGTGGCCTCTAATGCTTTTTGAAAAACCCCTAAACCAAAGCAAGTCTCCATTGCGAGCAGGCCCCTTCCAGTCCTGATTCTGAGGCCAAAATTCCACAACAGTTTGCCTTGAATAACACTGTAGGAATCACTTTTTGCTGAGTTGATGAGGTCATGAGTTCATATTCACTACAAGTCAAGAATCAAGAATCAGTTTATTTATATAGCGCTAATTTACAACAGATGTCATCTCAAGGCACTTTACAAGAAAATCAATTAAAATCATAGATACATCATTACAAAAGTTTGAAAAACCTTTCCAATCTAAGGAACCCCAGCAGATTACATCGAGTTAAGATTTATAGATAGTAGCTACCCAGTATTTAACAAAGTCATCTCTATTGCTCCTGCTAGGTATTTCTTTTACTAATCTTACTGAATGCAATACGTTATGTTGTTGACTGACCTCTCTAACTGCTTTACATCAGAGGTGCATTCACCAACTCATTTCCCCAAACACATGTTTATACACCAATACAGAACAGAACAACACAAAAATAAGTCCCACGACTGGAGTTGAACAATGCATGAAACTGCGGTGTCTGAAAACACAACTGTCTGTCTGAACACAATATTTGGTTGGATACATGTTTCCAACGGCAAGTATTTAGTCTCTGCTTAGCGATAATTAGATTGACCAATTGGCTATTCTTTAATTGTCTCTTATGCAAGCATCTAAAAAAATTGTAGACACCCAAATGCTAAAGTATACACTAAACAAGAGTCTAAAATCAATTTACCTACCAAACTGAACCCAAAAACCACAATGTTTAGCAAAATTAAGATCTTTAGGATCTCAAAACCAAGGTGTGTATCACACTAAAAACCAACAAATGTTTCAACCAAGTCACTAAAATCAAGGTAAATGGCAAATTTATTTGATGATAAATCCATGGTATGTAAAAAACGCGGACCCCAAGTATATTACATCACTCTCAACAACCCATACTGTCTGTCCCGTACATCCTGGTCTTTATAAATTACCATAAAAATCTTTACACTTATTATATCCTTACTGCACAGAAGCTGACTTCGATGTTGTACGATATAATTTTCACCAGAGCAATTTTCCAGGTTACTACAGATTAAACATGAAATAAAGAAAAATACTACAAAAGAATGTGATGTAACCATTTTTCTGATACTATTATCACCAATAAAACAAAGCTAATTTCCCTTGGTGTACAGCCTTGTGCTGACAGCTGTAACATTTCTGCTCTGTAGAAAATACCTTCATATTTGTTTTCTCCTGTCATCCTTTGCTGAGATTGCTAAAAGCTAAAAGAAACAACAACTCGCACTTACACAAACCCAGATAGTCGTACTGCACCGTCATCTGCACAGCGAGGAAGAGCGCTAATGATGTCTGTCTATAATGAGGCTTTTTATATAAAAAGGTGATTAGAATTCCAAATGTGGACATTATATGTCCAAATGTGGACATTACTTCTCTTATATTTCTATATATTTTATTATATTATTCTTATTTTGTAGCTATTTAAAATTGCTATCAGGGTCTAAACTGGACTGTGGGATTAGAATTTCGTCCCACCTCATGTACCACATGTGATGTGATGACAAATAAAATTCCTTGATTCCTTGATTCCTTGCTCCGGTTTCTGGTGGAGGAGAAGAACATAAAGTTTTAGATTTAAAAAAACAAACAAACTGCACTATGAATATCCTCCAAAGAGAGTGATTTAATACATATAGCCTCCTTGATTTAAAGCACACAGAGGCTCTGCTGTAGAAACATGGGAAATAAATCAGTCGAGGTTAATATCAGCAAAATTCATCTTTTCCTCCAGACCAGTGGCTGATTATTTCGAAAGCTTCAAAAAAACTGTAGATGTACTGCTGGTTCCAGCTCAATATCCTCCAGCAGCTGCTGAAGTTGGCCCGGATCCATTTGTTGGGCCAGCAGAGACCAGTTATATGGTGGTAGATCCAGGACCTTCCTCTAGTCCCATTTTACCACCCAATGACACCTGCTGCTACTGTGTCTGCCATTGGCTCATAATCTGTTTGTGTCAGGTTACTAATGGCACGCTGGTAGAACTTGGTTTTTAATGGGAAGAGTTCATAAAGTACTCTTCATGATATGTATATTTATAAATGTATATGATGTGGAAACTTTGTTTGGTTCAATTAATTTATTGGTTCATTCAATACACTGGTGATGTATAAATGTTTTATAACAACCAAAAGAATATTTAATTGCACATGGAATGCCAAAACTGCCAAATAAAATGTAAGAGACAATCAACAGAATATCATTATTGTCAATATTTCAAAAGTCACATACAAAGGCTAATTCTGCCGCTTTACGATTTCCATTGACATGCTATTGACTGTCACTTGCAAAAGTAGCCAATGCAAAAGAGTTATTTATTTTCCTTGTTTAGCTGTACCTGCACCTGCAAATGTTTGTGTGGTAAAATAGGCAGTTTTAACCATTTTCACAGGGGGTCTTGGGTATTCACACATTTTCACTATTCATTGGCAACTGCTGTACTAGGCAACTATGTACATGTTTCTTTTTTCTTTTGTAAAGGAAATTTATAATTTTCTTACTATTTAAGTCATATTTGGGTCACATGCTGGAGCCTCAAATATCCAAGGTTGGTGGGTCTGACTTATTTTCTACAAATTTTCCAGACTAACCTGTGAAAATTATAGGTTAAATAAAACTTTTTGCAAATAGATTTCTAATTGAATTTCTTAATATTAAATTGATATTTATGTAGTTTCCAATACGAATATATACATTTTTTATATTTTACCTATATAACTATTCTTATTTTTAGTTTTCAACTACATATATTATTAATAAATACATTATTTAAAAAACAGATAATTCTATTCTAATCATTTTATATGCAGAAATGCAAAAACAGACCGAACTGTGGAGAAAAACCGGATGAATTGAGCATTCATTTCCCATAATGATGCCACAAAATGGAAGGGCAGGGAAATTTTTGAATAGCACAATGTACAAGACAAAGAAAAAACGGACAAGGAATTATAAATATATTTTTTATGAGAACATTTTCTGATACATCTCCAAAACACTAAAAGTTTAACGCTACACATTAAAAAAATGAATGCATCTAAGCACAGCTTTATCTGAGAAAATTATATTCCACAATTTAAGAGCAGATCTGCAATTTTTCCCATACTTTTAAAAACAGATCACAGCAAAAGGGAAAACACTGATGTATTTGCAACAGCCTCACTAGAGTTCATGCACAGCAGACGAGATCCAGTCTTTAGATATGCGTACAATTGTGTAAAACGCTCCGCTCGGCCCAGTCCAGATTAATACTCAGATTCAAGATTCAGATTAAAATCTGAACTTTGACTTTCCCACCTGATAGAAAATTAAAATGCTCCAACCTCACATCTGTTGCAGATGTCAATGTTTTCCGTCTAATCCACAATGACCCCCACCATGTTCTACGGTTGGGATAGCGGGTTCAAGGAGGTGTGCAGCATGTTTACATGACCATCCACAATTTTGCGATGACCCAACATCTTTACTCTAGTTTTTCTTCAATCAACTCTCCATAAGGCACAAAACATTTTCTTTCAACCGATTCTCAAGATTTTCACCCCGTTTGTTTATGATGGCCAAATAACTTGTTTGCGCATGAACAATAATCATGCACATGCGTATAAATGATATCAGGTGTTTCCTTTCCCCTGCTCCCACATCATAAACAACCACGCTTTTCCGAAGTTTATTATCCCAAACTGGCCGGACCCTCCAAACTCAGAGCAGGTGCTGGATCAATAGGCTTAGTAAGTGAATGAGACAAACACCACACTGCACACAAATGCACACAATCACATACTGAGGCCAGCGGCATAGCCGAGCTGCAGCAGTTTGCCTCTGCACCAGCACTGAGGTGGTCTGGTTTCAGCAGTTTGCAACCGGTACCAACACTTTCTGAAAAGGAGATGATTGTTTGTGGAGATGTGATACTAGGTCGCACCAAAATAAAAGGGTCATCTGGGGTCACATGACTGTGAGTTCCCCCTTTCCAGCGTTTAAATGTGGTTGTGCACTTCCTCTACAGCTGGAGGAAAACAAGAAAACAGCTGAAAACTACTCATCGTGTGAAATCAGTCATGAAATAGATTGAGATTCGTTCCCTTGATGGGACAATATGAAAATATGCCCTGGTTTTCTCTAGTGTTTCGTGTTACCTTGTTTAAATGTAAATGATATTTGAACAACAGCTGAGAAATGACAGCTAAAGGCAGACACTGCCGATGGTAAACACCAACGTCCTACTGGAAAATGCAGCTGAAGCTGTTAAAGAGCTTTTAACATTTTTAATGGAAGGAAGGCGGATGCTAGAGCAAACCAAAGCTATATAAACACTTTGTCAACTCTAATTAAAGTGAGGGTGATTATCTCATAGTGACGGCAATCAGTGGTTAAAGAGCCCGTCATCTCATTGAAAGAGCAGCAATCAGACATCACACATCTGTATGAATGGAAGACTTTCTATTTGTATGAGGTCTTAAAGTTACTAGAGATCGTATTGTTGACCGTAGAGGATGTGGTTAAACCACTCACCACCATCTCTGAGTAATCCCAGGAAAATGTGCAGCACAAGTGTTCATTGGCAATCTTTTTCACATTTTGGGATGAAGCATCGTGTTTTCCTTCAACAGGTGTAAATCTGTTGAGTGACGTCTCTTCCAGTCTTGCACACAATTTGAATAGTATGGTAAACAAGCCAGATCAGCTAAAATTTTGCTTCTGGCCTAGAAAGAAATCCAGAAAAAAAACATTTTAAAGGATGGAAAAGACCTGAGAGTGGGGACTGGGTTCACCGTACAGCAGTACAACAGCCGCAATTATGCTTATGCTGCAATGGAAGGGTTTAGATCAGACATCAGGTCAATATTCTCCAACTTTTACACGTGTCTCTGCCTCAGCACTCCTAAATAAACAATAAACAATTAGGTTTTGAGCACAACTCACATAGCTGCAGTGCCTTCTCTGAATGCAATTAAACTCTGATTCCTGCAATATATTATGAACGCCTGAATCTAAAAACATCTGGACATCTATCTTTTGAAATTAGTCATTGGTAATTAACAAGAAATATACATCTGACAATCATAGGGTCTCTATTTTCTCTCTGGCCTTCCTTTTGTCAAAAAAGGGTCATCAGTTTCACTTTTTTTATTTACCTGTATGAGTATGAATTACCTACTAAACAATAGATAAGAAACATCAACTTTCTCAGAGTAGAGACTAGAACGATCAGAAATGTCAATTTCAATTAATGTCACTTCAAAATCTAAGAAACATCTGGTAGGTCACAGGTTGAAAGGCGAGGCTAGCTTCTAATATTTGATCATTTTACTTAATTTTGTTAAGCCTTAGCCTCTATTCTTTTTTTTTTAATAAAAAGGTGAGAAATGTACAAATATAAGCAGCAAAAATCCATATGTGTTGGTGTTTCATATGCTTTCAATATGTGGCTTCACAGCGCCTTACAAAAGTGTGTTGCATGTATTTTAGATGGTTATGTTCTATACCAGCAAAAATTTGAGCATCATTCTGAAATGAAAGAAAATTTATACAACTGATCTCAGAAGGGAAACAGCTGTTCAGTGAAGGTCAGAGAGGTATGTTGGAAATCACTGGGTAACAAACAACAGACTTGAGCTATACAGTAAGTGCTCTCAGGTTTGAAAATCTCATGGAGCAACACCTAAACCTACAGCCAGGGGAAAAAGAAGCAGCCGGTGTAGCAAAATTACTGTAGAAGATCCAAGAGAGCAATAGCTCGAGGACTAAAGTCTGTTAAAAGGACCATTATTAGTAGTTGATTCCAGAAATGTAGCATTTATGGGAGAAATGTGGCATTTATGGGAGAGGGCAATGATGAAAGACATTGTTGACGGAAAAAAAAAATCCCTGAGAACTCTTGTTTGTAGTTTGTCGTAGTGACAGGAAAGCTGGTCAGAGTTCAATAGAAGATCAATGGAGGAATCCTGGATGAAAACCTTTTTTCAGGTAGCAAAAGTGGGTCAGACTCTCTCCTTCGTACAGGTTACCAACCCTAAGCATCGAGTCAGAGCTACAGTATAATGGTTTAGATCAATGCATCCTTAGCAAATCTATATTTCATAACCCATTTTAGACAGTCAACCAAACATTATTTTAAAACTACCGGTATGGAGAAAATTAAATTTTCATATCATGCTGATTGTCAAAATGAAAAATAATATAATAAATAAGCTTAGTTTATAAGTTTGATAGTGAATAAAGGACTGCTGAGCATCACACCTGTGCTGCCTGCTTCTACAGTTGCTGGGTGCCACATATTAGATGGAAAGTTTAAATTTCAGTGATATGATCTTCAATAACAGTATTTTTAGGGACAATAGTAAACTTACCATTTGCGACTGGCTCCTGGGGCTACCATTGATGTCCTGCACCTTCTCATTTGCTGTGTGAGGAACAGAACACAGGCGTTAGAGTCCATCCTGAAGTGTAACATCTTACTGTCCAGTAACTTTTGACTTCAGGCAAACAAACCCGGCAGGAACTCTAGTGAGATTTACAAAATAGAACATGTGTAGAGGTGCAACCTGTGGGAGGCAAAGCTGCCTAATTCTTCAGCTGCTGTGCAGAATTACTGACAGGCCTGCTTGGCCTCATTGTCTGTTTGGGGTAAAGCAGAGGAGGGTAAAGTTTCAATCCAGCAGAGAGAGAGAGAGAGAGAGAGAGAGAGAGAGAGAGAGAGAGAGAGAGAGAAGTGAGAGAATGTCAGAAAGATGGCAAGAGAAAGGAAAGGTTTATGCATAACAAACACAAAAATATGCTTGTGGGCCTGATAAACCAAGAAGGAGAAGGTCTTCAAAATAGCAACGTTTCAAAGGTGAGGATGACACAGGAAAACAGGAAAGAAAACTAGAGCGAAAAAACTGAGTGGGAAAAACTAATCTAACTGATGCTCAGAAAAGCGATTATGTAAGAGGCACTGGTTTGAAGATGCAGTCTAGTTACACATTATTTATCACTGTGTGGACTTTGGCAGCTCATTCAAACGAGAAAACACAAAGTTTGTGTGACTGCCAATAACGATGTTGCTGCAGGCACACTCCATTTATGAAAAGTTGCTTAATTTAACCAAAAACACCTGTTGGGATTTGCCTTTAACTTAATAAAAAGAAGATCCCTGCCAGTAAAACCCACACTTGAAGTGTATCATGCTAGTTCATCCAATAGTGACACCTCACACTTTGCCTCATAATTCCAATGTCCCTAAAGAGCTTTACTTTGGGCAAGGCAGAACTTTGGTTTGAGCTACTTGGCAGGTGAGAGCTAAATCCCAGTGTCACAGTCTGGCTTTGGGGAAATAGGATCTGAGAGCAACAACAAGAACTGAGCTGGGAATGTGTGTGAGACTGAACAATGCCGGGAAGATATAGAGTGATTCACCTTTAACACAGCTTTGGCTTTGGAGACTCACTTACTTTGAAGCATCCCTTGGAGCGAAGTGTCAGGGAAGTGTAGGGATCCTCACAAGCCCTTAGCGAAAAAGGACTACCTCTTTGTGGCTTTCGGTTCCCAGAAAAAAAACATCTGACCGTTTTCTGTTGTAAACATTAGCTCAGATTACATGGCCTTCTAGAAGTCTGAGGATGATTTCCTAGAATGACTGTGCTCTCGGGTGGAGGTCACCCTATCCTCCAGTCCCTTGAAGTCCACTAGGATCACTGTGCTCTCAGAAGATTTTCTATGCCTATGAATAGTCAACAAGTCAGGTATACATTTTTGATCTGGATTAAACTCTTAAAACTTTTCTTGCCAGACACAGAATGTCGATACTGAAGATAACTTGGACCAATGATCAAGGTTGCAAACCTGATATTTGATATTTTTAGTAGAAAGATTGAGATTGAGCTGGTAGTTTTTTAGAAATAGGAAGTGAGTCGTGTGGATTATCTAGGACTGTCTGCCAGAAAACTCTAAATTAGGGGATATCAGATTTACACATCCAACATAGGTCACCTACAGGGCCTTTCTCAGAGGTGTGCCAGTAATCTGTTTGCTCCCATCACGGACCAACTAAAGTAACTGTTAGCAAAGCACCAGCAGTGATGGGAGTGTTCAAACTGAACTTTAGGGATTGGTTACTGCAAGGGACAGGTATGACAATGATCAACACAAGTCCATACGATGTTAACGGTATGCATCTTAAACACAATTCATGTCACATTTCATTAATACAAAATATTTAGCATAGTTTTCTATAACATACAAAAGTCTAAGTCACTATAACATGAAATGAGACCGTGACACTGTTTCACTGAGACAAATGACTGTAACAAGATTACAGCTCTGTAACATTAATCTCTTTAAACAGTATTTTCCACAAGTAATTGTTTAACTTATGCAGACTTTATTAATTCTAAATGATTCCCATTATAGTAAGACTTTGCGGGTGGAGTACAGGTAAGTTGTATCAGAAGAAGGAATAAAATGGTTTCATGATTAAATTAAGCAAAAAACGTTGGTACATAGAAAGAAACAGGGATTGAACAAACAAAAAAGAAAAAATGCCAAAAAAGGGAAAGGGAAAGGAAGAGAAGCAGAAAGAGGAGAGCGAGATGTACAGACTCTGAGCTGTGATGCACGACAGATGCATTAACGGGATGGGATTTTAAGAGTTACAGATCTCTGCTGCTGCAGGTTCCCCAGCACCCAAATCAAAGGACAACTGCTGTGCTTTGGCCCCAATATTAGAATGTTTCACAATCCAACTGCAACCGAGACCAGACTAAGAGTGTATAGCTCAATGTAAAACAAAAAGATGGTGGTCGCTCTTTCCACTATAGAAAATAAAACTATACAATAGGAACAAAGTGTGTCCTCATTTCAATTAAAAATATTTGTCCAATGAAGAACATATTAAACAGTTGCCTACCTATGATTTGGATGATCTGTGCCAACAACACTCCATCAGTGACATCCTGGCTCAGGTCTTTGATGAGACGTTGACAGCCAGACTTAGCCAGGTAGTGATTGGCCCAATCGGTGTATATCTGCAACAACAAGGGAAAAAAAGCATGCCATTAGTGTATGACAATCCAGGACTCAGAGGAGAGGTGGTGGAATGTGGACAGAAGTTTGGACATACGTTAGACTGCAGAAGTCAATTACAGTTAATAGTTTGCAGCAATCTCAGTACATCATGAAACATGAATATTAGCATTAATGGTGAAACATTATGCAGGATTTTAATATAGTAGGCAGAAGTGCATTCTGTGCTCTTTTCTGGGGTGGTACTATTAAAAAAGTCAAAAAGTGCTTTTGCCTTGTAATTTACGTTAATCCCCACAAGGTTCAAACTTTAGGCTTAAAAATATACAAACACACCTAATCATAATTGACTAAATGTCCTTCAGCAAGCAGCAAAGATATCACACACTGTTCAAAGCCATCAAGCAGGTTTTTAGGCAAGTCACCTGAATATTTAATCAAAGTCCATGTGATCAGCTGCCAAGTTTAGTCCAGTTTATATGCACTGATTTTATAACATTTGACCTAATTTTACCAATCCGTGTGTGGCAATCATTTTGATGATGATAGATCTATTGTAGTGTTGAAAAATACATGTTTCTGGATTTATTCCACAAGCTTCTATAATCCTCACAAATATCAATAAACATAATTTCATCTGTGCTGTCTGCCTCAACAGCCTCCTTTCTTCGTCCTCATCAATCTCTCAGGTATAGCAGTAAGTGCTGTGCCAAGTAGTTCCGTCCAAACAGGCGTCCTGTGCCACTTTACAACTCAAACACAAACATTTAACCTTTGACTCTCCAGACTGCAACGTGTTCCTGATCTTTCTCGCAGGGACGGATAAATGATTCCACTAAACACTTAGATGTTAGATACATGTGAATAAACAAGGTGCAAATAGACTGCACATATGACAGGCCCGGCATGCATTAAAAAACATCCACATTATTCAATAGAGATACAAAAATGCCTTAACTGTCACAATTTGTTCTCAGTGTACAGCAGTACAATGGATATTTTTACCAGTAACAAAAAAGGAGAGTGTTTTAAACACGACAGGCATAAACTGCTGTTCCCTGATAAAAGGGAGGTCCATGCGTGATGCAGTAGGTTCCACAGCTTAGAGAGTGTAGAGACGAGACATTATCCCTTTTTCTAGGATGAAGCAGCCCTTTTCCACAAGGATCTTTTTCCGTACGGTTCGACTAGTCCACACTGATCAAGTACTATTCCATTACCACTGAGTCCCAGCTTTATGTGGATGTGGACGTTTTAGCAGTGCATACTAAAAACAAGCACTCAAATTTCTGCATAGTCTTTAGACTCTAATGTCATTTTCAGTGTCTCCAATCTCCGCAAGGCAAATGTGCTGAGTTAGAGTTTTGAGTTTTTATACGTGCCAGGTCTGATTCTTGTAAGACAGTTGCTCTTGTGACACATTCAGGGACACTTCAACCATCTGGTTTTTATCAATACGTTGCCTGCTTTGAACATCAGCATGGTAACATATAATGGTTACTAATGGAAAACTTTTATATAACAGTAAAAAATAGGGCTAATTTTGTATTTTGTGTAGTAAATTAATGGTTTTTAAAAGTCTGCATTCAAAATCACACCAACCTTTTTCCCTTTCCATGCCTTTGGTTTTAATTCCATTTACTCTAATTGCCATTAATATGCCTCAATGACCAATTTTCTTCAGCTATTTAGATGGTAGAGTAGGTTTTAGCCTGCAAACCATCCTTGCTAAGCAAATACCATCAGCTGGCTGAAATGTAGTTTAAACTTTGGTTATACAGAGCAAAGGCAGCTCTTAGACATTTTGGGAGTAGCAATTTTTATCTTGTTAAAATCAAATCCTGGCAGCAGGCTGCAAGACTTAGGATACTGCTGTAGTCATGCCAACCACTCAGAGCTTTAAAATATAGTCACATACACCCTCAATTAATCCATTAATAATGCGATATGTGGACAACTTAAGGTTTAATGCCTTGCCCAGGGGAGCACTGACACCTGAAAGGAACTAAAGAAGCTGAATTAAAACCCACATTAGAATTGAAAGTTGGCCAAATTGCAGAGCTACATAGATAAAAATAACCAAATGTGGTTTTAAACCTATGATGTATAACCTATTTTATCTGTAAAAATAACTATCAAATATCAAAACCCATACAACTCCTACATGTAACATTACTTAACATTAACTTTCAAGAAATCTGAGAATAATTGCCATCCACCCCTCCTGAGAAACCATAAGTTTTTCCAACTACTCCGTTCTAAATGCGTGAAAAGTTCCACATAAAAACCCAACCACTTCTTGTGATGAACTAACCTCGCCATAAACCACACACGCTGCTCTCAATTAAAACCATTTCTATCCCGTTCTTTTTGTTTTCTTGGAAGCAGGAAGTGAGCTCATTTAAGGTTGCCCTTTTGCAGAAGTTTTAATTTGATGTGGTTTCGTACTTGATGAGAAGTGGTAAACTGTAGGCGTAAAAAAAAAAGAGAACAGGTAGAAGTCACATTCTAGGTCGAGGTAGAAAATTTAACAGCAAGACTTGATTTAGGAACACATATGGAAGGATGCACTAATTATTAGGGTAGGCTGCAATTCGGAAATAAACAGCTCTGATATGTTTTGACTGATCATAATCTTGAAAGCTGTTCCTTATTCATCTTTTCTTACAGTTGTCACAACTGGAAATTAGCAAAAATCAGTATCAAGAGGACACAGTTTTAGAAAATTGTGATTCAGGTAAAAATAGTTTGAAAACTTGACTACATTTCTAAGCTCATATTCACCTTTCAGCAAAGCAGCGAATTGTAAAACCGCACATAGAGGAGTTTGTGACACCCTCAGTGATGCGACGCTGAGCAATCCCTTGCAGACCGTTTTGGCCCCATCCAGCCTTTTGTGAAAAAGCTCATCCGTTAGCGTTTTTTCTTAAATGTACCTGCCAAAAACTGTTTCCCAGCTATAAAGAAATATGTAGCTGATTCTGTAAAACCAGAGAAAAAGCTAAAACAGGAGTTTGTCATTACTACAGTAACTTTTCCAAATCTAATGTATGTCTTTCCATCTTCACCCTGCTCTCAACAAGCAACAGAACAAAAACTCAACTTTTGCAGCACACATTTCCTCAGCATGAGGCATACAGAAGCTGGCAGATCAAACCTCAGCGAAGACCTTTACAACCTGTCACATCCCACTGTCCCCCATAGCGACTTACTGAGCCACTTACGTCAGCCCCCTCTGCACTCATTAACCTATCCTGTCAGGATCCTGATCGCTTCGGGAAGCAGAGGCTGGTGCTGTGACTCAGGCAAAACATCAGCAGCAGCAGCTGCACCTTTAGAGATGCTGAGTGGGTTTACTGACATCCAACACAAACATATTCACACAGACACAATCTGCAAAAGCATCCTCCACAGCTGCTCATGCACAAGTAAAAATTCTGACTCTCCCTCCTCTTGGCCAGTCTCTCTCCTCTTCCTTATCTTCCTTTCTTTCTTTCGGCAGCCAGAATCAATCAGCAGAAGTCCAGTCTCTCACCCTGCAGGGGTTATTCTCTGTGATGCAGCATAGAGTACCTCTCTTCTTTGACTCTACCTGCTCTGCAGAACTGTCCACTCAGTGCCAGGGATCCCAAATGCCGATAAACAACCGGCTCCTGCCCCAAAGCAATATAACTGCCTCCAATCGCCCTGATCACAATGCAGTGACTACAGCTACGCAGGTATTATTGGCATAAATCTGCAGGGGCATTTGTTTGCCTCTAGAGGGAGCCAGGTAAAAGCAGGAAGAGCAAAAGAGGCTGAGAAGAGAAGTTAAAGTATGCGTGAGTCTCTTCAGCCAGGCTGTATTTATTTATGTGCTTCAGTTGAACGACTACTAATGCAAGGGCTCTTTCAGTAGGATATCTTTCTAATGCAGGTTAATACATCAGGAGTGAACTTCTGTTCCAGGAGCTAGAAGTGTCAATGTGATGGCTGAGATAACAGTTGGCTTTTTAATTCTGTTTAAATGTAGAGAGCCAAAAGAGACCAGTCTTCTGGGGATGAGCTGTCTTGAAACGTCAACTTGGCAGCCGACTTGCTCCCACATGGGTACTAAATGTAATTAAAGAGAACATAGAGCTGCATTAACCAAATGAATGATGAGCCAAGTGAATCAATAGAACCACAATGTGATGAAGCTTTCTCTGCAAAGTCTTCCATTTTCCAAAAGCAAGAGGAGGAGCCCGGATCACATGGCCACTGTCAGCACTGTTTATTGAGGGCGATAGCAAAAGTAAAGTTAATCTGACTGACAAGACTCCTTTTATGACCGTTAGTGAGTGTATAGATTTCAGCAGAAGAGCTATCAGGTTAACACTACATTTAAAATACATGACTTTAAAGGGGATGCTGCAACATTTGCTCCTTATTTGATTCCATGCATCCAACTTTCTGATTATCCAAGGGGTCAGTTGAGCAAAGAGTTTCATAGGGATCCCCAGTGGCTTTCATGCCTTCAAGTTTGTTTTCGGTCTGCCTATAAACTCAACTCTATGGGACAAGTTAAGGAACCCTCAAGAGGGAGACAGTTCCCTGAACTACCCAATTCTAAACCTTTTCAGGTCGGGGCAGAGCAGCTACAATTTGATTAAAGAGCTTTTTACCCGGAGTATTGACTAATACCCATAATGTATTTGTTTTTACCTTTTTCAGATTTTCTTTCAAATTCAAACAGAATAACTGATATTGCAGCAGACAAAGCTCAGGCTGCAATATGAGAAACAGGCAATAGCCTTTAGAAAATGGGAGATGGTAACCACGTTTTAGGGGTTTTGGGATTTAACAATGTACAAACTGCAGAGATGCAATTCCCTTGTGATTACAGCAGATTTCAATACAAGCGTTTTATACCGGCAGTAACTTTCGTCAGTGCTATATAAAGAGGCACTGAAATCCAAAGACCGTATATAGTATAAGCAGGGAGATGTTTCTTTGCTGTTGTGCCAGCTGTCAATCACTACCTATCCTGGAGTGTTGGCAGAACTGGGGATGACGGAATGGAACATTTACCAATACAACAATTTTATGCACTTTTTAGAAATTACCACCAAAATGAAAATGAAGACAAAACCTTTCAACTCAACAAAGAATGTAAATGATTGGTTTACAGAAACAGAATTTAAAGATGCAGCTCCAGAAATCATAAAATGCGCCGAGACAGATGCAACATTTCCTCAGGCCTCACCGAATGTCAGTGAACCTTTTCCGTGGATAATTGATTTGCCGTGCATGTCTGTTTTGAGATCCTACTGCATATATAAGCCAAAGCTTTCACTTAATCTCTTACTCATTCATTGAGCTGCGCAATGCCAACATTTCTGTTATGCCACTCCAGGACATCTTAGTGTATGGAGAAAAATAAATAAAACTTAATTTACCTCACAAGAAAGGACAACTTGCAGCTGTTTTCTTACAAGCATGGTGTCATGGTGGTTACTTCTCAATGATTTTGATATTTTGAGGTTTTTGCTGTATAATTGATTGATGTTTTCATGATTTAAAGCACTTTGTACAGTCTTGCCACTGAAATGTGCTATACAAATAAACCTTACTTTCTTTAACTAGAGCAACTCAACTTACATACTCCACCTTCTCTACAAGCTCAAGTCCAAAATATTCTCACTTCTATTCTCACATCCTTGGTCAAGCACCTAAACGAGTGATGCTATTATTACTATCATACAATCACAATGTAACTGTTAATACTATTTTATTTATAGTGTTTTCCCACTCCTGAAGCTATTTTTTTGTTCTTTTTTTTTTTTTTGTTCTGTCAGGCTGCTGCTGTCCAAATGACTACAGTGAAAAGATAGCAGCAGGGGAAGACATGTTGCTAAAACCTCATATAAAACTTTCTCATTCTATGATCTGCCAAGATGCTCTTTTAAATCAGGGAAGAGCCAAAGTACAAGATAACATAATTGCATGGCTGTGAGAAGTTTAAACACACAATATATGTTGGATGTGCTCTCATGAATCTCTTAACAGGGATCTTTTCCAGCACAGTAAGACAGAAGGCTAGAGAGCATTGAAGCTGATTATGCTGGTTACAAAAAAAACAAAAACAAAAAGAAAAGAAACTGAATTGATCTAAGACAAGTAAGAACAAATACAATTTAGAAACAGCCAGCCAGGAATACTGTTAGGAAATCTGTTAGTAGGTAAAAGTACAAAACTCAATCCCAACTTTACAAATGTTAGGTTCCATCATTATATTATGCCAAGTGTTATTTGTTAGGCGGCCAACTTCAGAATGACTTGCTCTACAGAGTTCATGTTTGAATCAAGTACTACAAAATGCCATAATGACCAGCCAGCTTTTCATTGATATGATTCCTCCAACAATATTGTTACATCTTAAACTTTTAGGGTTTATTTAGACAAAACTTTGGTAAACTAAATCATGCTGTCATATTGCGTTTTGAGGGAATACATTTTTTAAATTGCAACAAATTCAGAAAAAACTACACATATTTGTTGAGTACTGCTATGTTATTGTAATGTTCTAGTTCCTGAGCTGGAGAACTCTTAGCTGGTATGTCCACATTTGGTCTTATAAACAAAAATCTAAACCATTTGTTCAAAAGCGATGAAATTATCCAAATCCTTTGGAAATGTCATTGTTTCCCAGAATGATGGGCGCCAACAATTGATTGATGCCTTGGCATTTGACATTGTGTTTAGTCTCAGTTGTTTAATCTATATCAGCAAATACAGAAAAGGTAACTACTGATGATAATACTTTCACACACCTTCATTTGAAGAAAGGAAGAAAAAAAATAAATCAAAAGTCAAAGTACATGTTAACTTCTGCAGCAATTTGAGCTGCAGTAGCTTTCCTCTATAATAGGATTAGTCACACTGGCTATTTCCTCCAAACGATTCACCTTTGTGTCTGTTTTTGACTCGCACTGAATACTACATCTGACAAGATTTGGACATTATTCAGACTAAGATGTTTAGCCTTTACATGTGGATGTTTGTCAGTCAACATACCTGATATATCTCACACACTAAGAGGTGAATTAAGAGATGATCAGTGGTTCTTAGCTTGTTATAAGGTTATGCCTGATTAATGATGAAATATAAAATAAATATTAGTTTATTTTTCTCTCCTATAAGCATGTCGCTTTGCCATAGTAACCCGGTGGCTGACTTTGAGACTGTCATTTAGGAAAAAGCAGCCATAAGGTGCACACGTGTCTGCTTCATTTCATTGATTCAATGCTTCATAAAAACCTTCATCCTCATGCAAAAAAAGGCAAAAGGACACTGCTTATCATCCCCGATCCAATTTGGCTCTGACCAGCTGAGAAGATGGCATGCAGCCTTGGCCAGTTAATAGAATCAGGCAGCAGGTATTCCACAGACATTACACATAAAGGGAAGCATGCAGAGGGGCCGTTGTTAATTACCTGTTCGGCTGCAAGCTCACAAGATGAGCTGCTTAGATCACTAGCCCACCTCACTCTGGTGGTTTACAGGCATAATTGAAGGGTTTGTGTCGGATGTTCATGTCAGAGGGAGCCAGGAGCCCCCAACAAGTGTCTGGAGCCTTCCAGCTGACACCCGTCTAATCTGGAATTGCGAAGGCCCCTTCAAGGCCTTTCATAATCTCCACTCATGTCAACAAACACAAATAAATCATGGGCCAAACAAGCTAGATTGTCATTTAGTATGCATGTAGCAGGGTGGCAGTCTAAAATGAATGAATGGTTAGAGATAAATGTAAACAGATAGCAAGCAGGGCGTTTCATCTGTCGAGTGGTTTCCGCCCCGGAGGGTTGGATTTCTGTACTCAACAGATTCCGACAAAAACTAAATCATCAGGGCATGATGCTCTCCTGCGTGACTCACAGCTGGTCTGCTCAGATTAGTCACACTTCCTCACAACATCTGACTGGATTACTGTTCATTAAGTCAAGATGGCAAAGATTAGATGAGTTCGGTCGAAAACACTGAAAGCGATTCTATGAGGTCTGACCAAGAAAAGTTTTAAACCACGGAAAATCTTGGCTTTTTTTTCTGAGAGAGGTTGTAAAATAGGATTTGTACTTAAATTGAAGTTATGCAGAACATGCACATGGTAAAGGGAGGGGGGCTTGGTGAGGACTATGCAGATGGCTTCTCTGGAACTTCGTGGGAGTAGGTCTTCACCAACCCGCTGTAATGATGGTGCAGAAAGAACGTGGAGCAGTCCACCTGCTAAAACCTCACCCAGGTACAACTAACCATGACCATATCAGGCTGACTCTTTTTAGCACAATGGCGGTTTATTAGTCTATTTCTATACAGCACACAACACATGTCTGTTTGGTTTCAGTCCTGACAGCCATCTGTTTGTTAAAGAACAAATTACTGTAGATCACAGGATTAATGGCTTTGTGATTGGGGGACGGTCAGGCTGCCAGGAGCCAGGGCCTGTTTTTATTAACTAGCCTTTCAGAGGATGTGGCCGAGGCACAGCCAGTGCTCGCCTGGTCATTTAGCAAAACACTCAGACTGAAAAATAAATGAATGCTTGGAGCACTGACAAAATGAGCAAACAGCAACAAAAGCATATCTGTTAACCAGATTGTTTGATATCCGATAGAAATTTGGGATATAATTTATTAAATAAAATATGCTTTACACTGACATTTTTGAGGACAAGTGGGAACACTGGGATTTAAAAAAATATATAAAGCTATCAATACTTTTACATATAAAACACTCAATTATGAATGAATGTCAATCTGCCATCAAAACACTGAAAAAAATTGGATACTTTTTGTGGCCATAAGGCAATAATAAGATATATACATATAAAAAAAAGTAGTGTTACAATAAGTATAAATGCTTATTTTTCAGCAAGGTGACAAGTTTTATTTTTGCTCAGTGACCATCAGGAATAATTAAGGGTAAACTAAAGGATTTTGTTAAACTAATTTGCTTCTTGGTTAGCACAGCTATATTTATAAAATATTTATCTTTTATTATCACCTGTGCCATGATTGTACATTATTTTCCATCAATAACCTGCCAGCAGAGGGCTCTAAAACACCAACCGCAACCCTTTGCATCCAGAAGGAGAGTCTACAAACTCAGTCTCCTGCTGTGTTGCTGAATGCTGTAAAGCAGTCGAGGGTCGCAAGACTCAACTTAATGAGTCACTCAAGAATCATCTGTAAATTATGGTTTGAGAGCGAAAACCAGAAGAGCCGGCCACTTTAAAAGCCTATTGGCTTTGGTTATTTTGCTAGTAATGAGGAATATTTCCCAGAGTTCACAGCAGCCAGAGAATATAAACCAGATTCTCTATCCTGAATTGAAAGTGTACATATCTATGATATCTAATAGATTTAATATGCAGCGCGAGCATTTAGAGCATGTCAAGTAACTCTTTTACAACATATATTCTGGATGATGCTGCCATAACTCTAAAATGAACTATATGACTAGATTTAACATCCATTTTAGGTACCACTCAGAACAACAAATCAAACTGAAATGCAATACCTGAACAAAAGTAACATCAGTATCAGTATGTCCTCCTGGGGACTGCTATTCAGGTTGTAGCCAATGGAGCAAACGTGGAATTTATATTGCCATACAGCGGACTCAAATCCATTTTTAACTGTTTTAATCATGTCTTGCTAAGTAAGCGGATCCACAATTTTCCTGGAGCTTCGTTTTCACTCAGGCCTAATGAGTTACAACTAGCTTGTGAGCACCGACAGGGAATGGCTGGGAGAGGTTTGTCGAGACAGTTCTAACCCGACATGTGGCGTTTATTAGGAAATGAGCAAAAGTGTATAATTAAATTTGAGGGTGACACCACAGTAGTTGGGCTCATTCATAGGACCAATGACTCAGGGTAAAGGGAGGAAGTCAAACTGCTAGAGGGTCTCCACACAGACAACAAACATTGCACTCATCAAGGAAAAATAAAAGGAAGGATAATTGACCTTGCCCTTCAGTGGATAGTAATGGAAGCTAAAACAGGTATTAGTGTCTTTTCTTTGTTTCTTAGCTTTTGTGGGGACAGTAGTCTAGATGCTTTCAGAGACTCTAGGCTCTCTGCTTACGTCAAACTATATTTTCAGCATAGTCAGAACCTTTACAGTACGCTTTTAAAATGTAATTGCTGTTAAGATTATGTACTCTACATTAAAGTGGTGCATTATATTAGAAAATAAACAGATTAAAAAAATGTAAAATCATAACGCCTAATATATTAAACAACAAGTGTGATTCAGACAGTCCCTACAGGTAATGATGCTTATATTGTATATATATTATATATTTTGCCGTTCTATTACATATATGCACTTATTATTTGTATTTTATCAATTTCTGTTTATTTATTTTTTTTGTTTTTTTCTTACACCGAATACCGATTTAAACTCACAATTATGAACTCTTACATAGTCACATTTTATTTGGTATTTAATGACATTAGAAAATTATTTGGTAAAATTTGCTGATTGACTTTAAGGTGGAATTGCTGTAGTTGGTTGGTTGACTGATTGTTTAAGACTGTGACAAAAGCAACTAATACACGCCTTTAGGTCAGACAAGTAACTTTTACCTCAGTATTTTCATTTACCTTCTTTTTCCCAGCAGATCAAGATAAGTTACTCTGTAGCAGGGGTACTCAAACAGAAATGATGAGGAGCCACTTTTCTTTCCCCAGTGACTCAATGGTCCGTTTATTGGGACCGTGCATGATAACGCACCATAACAATAAAACATATGTATAATATTTATAATATAACATTTCATTTTTATTAAAAACAAAAATATTACCTAAAATAAAAATAAAATAAAAAATTTAATTTGGGTATATATTAAAATAACTAACTAAATAAAAACAAACATAACCCTGTTGGAGATAAAAAAAATTTAAAAAGCCTTCAGGCAGCCCACTTCTTGAGCTTTGTTTAACAAACTATGCATCTCAAGAACTATTTCACATTTCTCACATGTCCCCTTTAATGGGAGAAATGGCCTCTTGTTTCTTTGGCCGATGTTTCAAACCTGGGCTTAAAATGTGTGATTGCCAGGGAGACACACTGATGCATGTGCTCATTGGTTAGGCGACTCCAGTACTGATTTTTTATTATGTTCATATTTGAGAACGCAGATTCACATCTGTATGTGGAGCAGAACATCGTACGGATGTGCACTTTCTGTCCACTCTGGTTGGAACTGGCGGTTTTTGCTGTCCAGTTTTCTTTTTGGAGCAAAGTGTGGCTGCTGCTGAGAGTGACTGTCTCGGCTGTCCCCAGCCAAAATAAGAGCGCACAATACAATTTTATTTATTTATTTATTTTTTATAATTAAAATAAACTTTTAAAAACAGCTCGTGGGCCATTGATAAATATCCAAAGGGCCACAAAAGGCCCGCGGGCCGCTATTTGAGTATGGGGGCTCTATAGTATGATCCAGGACCATCATTCTAAAAAAAGGGGTCATGTGCATAAGATGTTTATACTTCAGAGTACATGTGACATTTGAGAGGGAAACAAGTGCCTGATTAATATCAAATAAATTAGGGGGGTATAATTTTGGGGGTTTAGATAAAAAACAAAAAACACAGTCTGACGTTAGGGTAAAAGGACCTGAAGGTCTGAAAAAACGATCTTGGTCATTAATTGACTTAATGCGGTGATCGAGTCATTAATCCTGCTGTGTGGTCACCATGGCTCCACCACTTCAAGCCGAACCTAAATAATCCATGTTCAGCAATAACATCGGTCATAAACCACTGAGCATTACAGCAAGATAATTAACACAGAATGACTCACTAATGGAGTCATTAAAAGGATCATTCATATCACAGTTCACGCGGTTCTGGGTGCTGTACTGTCCAGGAGGTATTTTAGACTCTTTTAGAGATCCATCAGTGCATTTCTCAATCTAACTGCATATCACAGGAAAGTTCAAAAGATGAAACCAGCCGTGTTTAAGCTCATTTTAGGGAATCCTAAGTGGCTCCTAGGACAGAAAAAAAGCAGCCCCTATAAGAAGTTCTGGTCTCCCGAGAGCTTCCTGATCAGATTCTACCATGGCTTCCTCATTCCTGAAGGTAATTATGTGCTAAACCTTTACTGCTAGATTAAGATTCTTGTTTATTTATTACCAGTGAGGGTAAAACGACAGACTTAAAAAATATGTTGGAGCTTTCATTTTCGTTTTGTCTTTAAGTGCTTAAGCAATTTGCAGTGTTCAAATAATGGATGTGGTCAGCTTGGCTAGTTGTATCCACCAGCTTTAAAAGTTCCTGTAAGGAAAGTGTTGATGTGTAAAACCTCTGGGGCCAGCGTTTCATGGCTTTGCTCTGAATCACAGGTGACTGCTGCTGAGTCACTTAGTGTTCAGTTATCCCTCCTGTTAGGGGGTTCATCTTTTGCCAAGTACATGGGTTGTTATTCCAGAAAAGTGTTTTTATGATTGCCATTTGTTTTGTTCCTATTTTTTATTGGTTACTGCACTTTTTAGAGATTTTTTTGGTCATGAAATGACTTCATTTCCAGCCAGTAACTTACTGCTTTTAAAATGTAGCAACATCACCTGAAGTTTGCATTTAAGAATGCTTTTTTCAAAAGTATAGGACTAATCTATGCTTTATGAGCAAAATTAGAAATGTTTTTTTCCCCTTTCGCTTTATTCAGCTGCTTGATCCAGGGCCTGCTCTCTGTCAGGATTTCCTTCTTTGAATTTTCCTCAAAGAAACAACCTCTGACGCTGCCCATGCCAAGTGGGAAATAGCCCTATTCTTGACAGACACATGGAGACTGGACAAAGCCAGAGAACACACTTCCACCATTACTGAATTTAGGATTTCCTATCCGGTTTTGCTGACAGGTTTTATCCATTAATAGCTGGTGGCTAAGCAAAAGAAAGAGTTCCCTTCTTCCTGGGTTTTAGAGACAGGCTTCCACTTTCCGAGTCAACAGCTAGGAAAACAAAGTCAAGAAAAGGGGAGGATTGGATGTGTGTCTGTATGTCTCTTTAAGAAAAGAAAATAAAGAGAAAAAAAACAAAGTTCAATAAAAGAGAAAAATCATGTTTAAAATGTTCCCAAATGTATTTAGATTCATTGTCAAATAATCCAGTTATATCAGGAGTTAAATAGTTTCTAAAATAGAAAACTGTAACAATGGTTTAAAAACCTAAACTATAACTTTGACAGAAGGATTTTTGCAGCTGTCAAAAGTTTTATTACTCGTGAAGTGACATTAAATACATTCTGTACATGTTTAAACTGATATGACCAAATTATCGTACCTAAAACACGTAACCTTATCACTACTTAGTACCCTGTAAAAATATTCCCCGTTTTACTCATTTGCACACCAATTATACCTTCAAATGTTTTCATACGCGTAAATAAAAGCCTTCATAGAAATACAGCAGTAGCTAAGACTTAGTATTCCTTCTGTAGTACTGTACGGATTACAGGGTAGGTATTTTAACTTCCCAAGCTGCATTTGACATTTTCCTTTTAAATGTTTCAGACATGCTCTACTATATGAAATTTTTAAAATAAGCAAGCTTTTCACAAATAATCTGAAATCATATTCCACAGAACAAAATCTCAATGCAGAGCTGTGCGCAGAAGAAGGCCTTCTGTATCCAAATAAAACACCTCTTTCTTATTTAAAGTAGTAAAATTAGATAAAACTGGCATCAGCTGTCAGTCTGTCACCACTTAGCATTTTTTAATTGACCAGCAAATAAACTGTGTTGTGACACGTTTCTGGGGACAATTGGGTAACTTTTTGGAACCGCCCTTTAAAGAATAAAAACCATCTGTTTAAAAAGCTGAAGTGAATCAAACTTCAGTAGGAACAAGTTTCAACACACCAGTAAATGTGTTTCTGTAAATGAATCTGACAGAACAACACCCATGGGACCAAAAGCAGCTCATTCAGAATGTGATCGTCTCAGACCTACACTGATTGCCATGTTTTCGCTCTTTGCACTTCAGAGCAGACATGATGCAGCCATCCTGCAGGACATTTGGGCTCGCTAGTACGGCGAAACCGAGGTAAGCCCGGCCACTTTGTTCCCATGCAACTTCAACTGCATCCAGCAAGTCTTGGCTTTGTACTCTGGAAGAAGAAGAGCTGTCAGAACAGAGACTTGTCAAGATCAGTGAAGGGACGGAGGCGTGTTTGATCTCTCCCATGTCACAGCCCTCTCCTGTCGGAATGGAAATTTATTTGAGATGATGTGTTAAAAGGGTGGTGAAGGAACTATTTTTGAAGATCATATCTTGCTTGAAAACCTTTAGAGTCTTTCATTGGAGCACATCTGAAAGCTTCTTTAATGTGACTGTTAACAGCCCCCATCTCTATTGCTGATCCCCTGTTTAGGTTAGCTGCCTATTAGCGTCTCTTTTCATTCAAGATTTTCCAACAGGGTGAAGAGTTCTGCAGACCTAGAGGCAAGAGACTGTGTGATCAAATTACACTAACCCAGCGCCTGACAACATTATTAAGGTTCTAGTCTTCTATAGATTTAGAGTGATAGCGGTTACAGTTCACTAATAGGGTCAAAGGCAGGGACAACAGACTTCTAATGCCCACAAGGGTGACAGACAGCTTTGCAATTGACCCTCCTATATCACGTAGTAGCAGGGGAAGATGATGGCGGCAGTGCGCTGAGAATTGAAAAAGAAGTGGACAAGAGGGATAACGGGTCAGAGGAGGCCGACAGGGGAAACTTTTCTGCATTTTCCAGGATGGAGATTGATGGAAGGAGATGTGTCTGGTTCGAGACAGCGAGCGTTTTTCCAGTCTGTTTGCTGTGCGTCTAGACCCCGAGTCACTGGGACAGGCTTAATAAAATGGATATTACGACACAGAGACTGGGTCATACTGAGTTAAAAAGCTCACTGATGAAGTGTAAAGCAGATGAGGACAGTGAACTTTAGTCTTTGGGAAAACTATGGCAGCCAGGATTGTGTTTGAACACAATCTATTGCATGCATTCTATATAGCACTTGAAATTGAAACAAATAAAAAAATTTAAAGGTAAAAGGTTACAATTCTGCACTACCAAGGTGACCTCCGAAGCATCTGGAGGTCAACAATCAGGTCTGGATCTTTAGGAGAAACCAGCTCCTCCATTAAAGCACAAGAAAATCTCCATAGAAAATGTATTTAATCATTTTCAATGGATATAAAATTAATATAAATTAAACATGAAATTTGAAGTTGATGATCAAAGTATACTGTACTAGTGTTTGATGAGGTATGTGTTTTCTGAAGCTGATTAATGTACATCAGGTTTCTGGCCAAAAATGTTAATAATCAGATCAAAAGAGAGGGCCGAGCTGCACTGTTCTGCCTCTGGAAGGAGCAAAACTGCATGGCTTTAGGTTCTTTACGCAGACCGGGCAGATTTAAATCCCATAGCGGCTGAGTAAACACGAAAGTCAAAAGATTTGGAAGAGCAAACCATTTAATGTTCAAATGAAACACCAGCGTTGTTGAGTTGTTACACTCAAAAAAGTACGGTCATCAAGGTTTGCAACGACAAACAAATGTAACGTCGAAAGAAATTACCAGCACATCCCTCAGGGAGCCTGACAGTCAGAACAGATGGATGCGGCTACTGGAGTCCACACAGATAGTTTATTTCCCTTTATTTAGCTTGCAGTGGAGAACACTGGCCCAACACATTCAAAAGAAAATCTCAGTTTTGGCTCAAAGATGCAGTGTGGAAGACACTATCTGCTCTCTTCGAACTAAAGATGTTTTAGAATGCAAATGGAAAATTTATGTAAATATAACAATATTTACTCTACATGTATAGAAAAGACTGTTTTGAACTTAAAAAGGAAACGAAACACATATAAGAAATCTATTTAATAATGTGGCATCAAAGTATTCTGTGGTTTCTTTACTTTCCTGTGAAGATATTTAAACACCAATACGCACTCTAAATCTTTAAAAACAACATATTTCCATTCCAGAACAGTAATAGAAGTCTTTGAAAGCATGTAAATGAAGTCAGCACTTCAAGCGGAGAGTTGAAATCTTCTTTCAACACAGCTCTTGTTCTAAATCAACACATTTAAACCAAATGTCTGGTTTTCACACTTTACAAAAAACACAAAAATTAAATGGTAACGGCTGGGTAATAATCAACAGGAGCATGATGGATTAGAAGGAGAAAAAATAACAGATACAGCATATGAGCTATTAAATGTTTTAAGGTTATTAGTTTAATTAGGATAAAGGTTTAAACTGTTAATGTTGGAACAAACTCAAACTGAATTAGGTGGGAAATATCAATAATTAAACACATTTATAGTGGTTTGCACATTCATAAATCCTTACACAGCACATTATGATCCAATTTAGATGGTTTATGGTATCAGTAGATTGTAGTGGAGTGGACTCTAGATATTTGCAGGGGTTGGGGCCTACTACAAAATACTACTACTACTACTGCACCCAGACAACCAAACCTAACCCACCCTCCTTCGACCCAAAGCTTCCCAGTCAGTCCTCAGATATGTTATCCTCTATTTCAGTTATGGACTCTTCTGCCTCCACAAGGTTCTTTTCAGCCAAATCAGGAGATGCTGCTGCCCTTTTCTCTTAACTTAAAGCAACACTAAGTAACATTTCAACCATATTATTATTTTATTATTCATTTTTATAACTTTTTGTGATTATACATTGACTTACAGCTCATTAAACGACACCTCTTTCATGGCCCGAGGGCACTAAAATCTTTGTCCCAAGCTCATATCCTCTACCAGAGGTGATAGATTTGAGAAACTAGGAAAGCTCTGCTGCCTCCAGAGAATAACAAGCAGGTAATGCAGCCTCATCTGCATGGAAAATGCATATAGAAGCGGCTTCTTGTTGGCATAGGAAGGCTGTTCAGAGCCCCAGAAATACTGGGGAAAAACATTGAGAGGCATTAAGAGACATATGACTGGGACTCCTCCTGGCAGGAGAATGACACAAACAATTATTCCAAAGTGATAAAAAAATAATACCTAAAACAAAATTACAAGTTTATTTAATAGCAGTTTAATACTTGAAAATGTTACAAACTGCCCTTCCTTTGAAAAAGAGTCTAATCTCCCCTCCTCTTTAATTACGGTTCATTTTTCCAATTAATCCCTTATCTCTATCAGTTCTACCATGATTATCATTTTCTCTGACTGTTTTGAATTCTCTGCCTAATTCATCTTTGCTTGGACTACGTCTACATTTTTCTTTTTTTTATGTTATTTTACTGCTCCTACTCATCTTTCCACAGCCCAGCCAACTTTTCCCAAGTGTGCCGATCCTTACGCCATGGATATACCTTAAGATCTCGGAGGAGGAGAAGTCTAGCCTCTTCTATGAGATGGACGAGTATGATGATATATTCAGGTGCTTTCTTTGGATTATATAACATTCTGTCATTCAATGTCCCCCCCTATTTTATCTATATGAAACCTCACACAAACCCTAATTATCACTCCTTCTCGATTTCTCCACCTGTTCTTTCTCTAACTTTCTTCCTTCGGGATTCTGGCTTATGTGAATGAATACCAAAGCATCATGGTTGGGTTTGACCCCATGCGTTTAAAGCCAGATTGCAGAACTAGAAGGAACAGATATCCCAGGGTGTGTTTCTGATTTACCTCTTCTATATAATGTGGCCACCCGGGAGGCCAGCAACGCAACAGTTGTAGGAATAGTCGAAAATCATTTCACTCATGGACAGATTTTCAATGAGACCCTGGGCTCCTTCTGATGCAGCTGTAGAACTGACAGATAAATATACAGAATAACCTATGCCATTTCGCAGATGCTATAATCCAAAATGCTTTACAGCATGGAGACCAGGGTATCCAACAGGAGTCAAACAACTGGCCTTCTAAATCAGCAAGTGGCTGATTTCCTGAAATAAAAAGCATCTTTCCCAGAAGACCTAGGTCTGCTTAGTTTGTTGTAAAGGCCAAGACCAAACAGATGAGCTGATACGAGAGCTAGATTGCAGCCAATGCTTATTATTATAAGGTCATCCAGTACAAGGTTGTTCCTAAACCAGTGTGGTAAAAAGGTACAATTAAGTGGATTAGACTGACAGAACCGGATAGTATTTTGCTGATGATATTTTTATCTGTTCTGGTGATTAAAGTCACTTTGCTTTTTAACAAAGACATGCATCATATAAAGCATTTAGCAAAACTCCTCATGTCGTTTTGATCTTGTCCATTTGGTCTTGGTAATTTTTTTCTGAATTACATTTTTTATGTCATTTGTTATATTTATGAGAATTTTTATTTTTATTTTATTTTTATCTCTAAACCAAAAGGAAAAAACAATTTTCCTATAGTTAGCATTTGTCCAAAAATCTGGATATTATTTAATAGGTCATGGAAAATTTAAGGCTCTTAATGAACCTCAAATTAAAAAAGTTTAAGAGAAAAATGTATTCAGCAAGAGGGTGCATAAACCAAGTTGCACTACTGAGAGATTTTTTTCTATTACCCACTTTGGGTGTTTTACTTGGTAACATGCGTAGAAATGATTTTCTGGTAAAAGTCTTACAGGGGTTCCAAAGCACTTAACCCTAACAGCTATTGTGTGTTGGCCCTGTCCCTAGCAATTTGCTTAAAGAAGCTTTATAAACTTTGGCCAAATGGGCAGAGATTGAATCATTCCTACGTTCAAAACAAAAGAAAGGTAAATTAGCAAGATTTTTATTCACTTTTTTTAGTATCAGATGATGGTACATTATAGAACCAGTTAACCAAAAAAGTGAAAGAAAGGAAATATTCTGTCTTCATAAAGACATTAACTATTTTTCATCAATACTTTTTCCTCATCTGCCATTCCATGCCATCCATCATCCAATAAAACCACTCTAGCCTTTAAACTGAAGTATTTTTGGCATTGTTGAGAAAAAAAAAACTAATTCGGGTTGGCACTTAAAGGGAAGAAAAACCTGCTTTAGGGAAACTGTGTGGATTTTTCCTCTTCGTTTTGTTCTAAAAAGTGGACAACCCCCTAATTATCACTACAACCCACAATATTCCACAAGGCTTTGAGGCTCAGTGACGCTGAGACAACTTTCCTTGCAATGAGATCAAATAATCAAATACAGTGAGTCAGTTTCACCAATAAAAACTGCCATCCCGAGAAAAGCTTTGTAAATTATATGATCCTCTCAAATAGGGGTTTTCAACTTGCAGGCCTCCTGAAACTTTAGACCCCTGGCCACTTGGTTTTTGTGGTGCATGTCAGTAATTCCTCTCTCCCCCCCATAGGGAGAAAGTGATATTTTGCAGCCGTCAGGGAATTGTCCCCATCACCACCAACCTCATCTTGCCCCAATATCCTCAGGATATTCCAGAGGAGGGATAGGACAGGGTGGGGGGCTAGGCAAGCCTATGGGGGATTTGGCAGATAAAGGCTGGACTGAATTATATTAAATCAGACAGAGTTTGCTCCAAGATCAGTCTTGGGGACAAAAAAAAGAGGACATGCCATCTGGTGTACATGAACACATCCAGTCAGAGCAGAGAAAAGGGATCTCTTGTAATTTCCAGTAAGACCAGAAGGATTGGGATTCACACTGGAAGTGATATGTGGAGGGATTAGTTTTACTCTGAGGTCCCCCCAGTGTTTCAATGTCAGCTCAGAGAGGCAAACAGCATTTTAGCAGGCTTCCAAAAATTACACATTTCAATACTGTTTGGGCTTTCCCCACAAAGACGATGGTACTCTTGCAACCAGATAACTGATATTTACTACATATAGTAGTATTACCAAAATATGGAAGTATCTGTTCTATAAAATGTCAATGCACTAATTAATACAAAAAATACAAAGGCAAAGATTGTAGCAGAAACAACAAACCCACACTTAAATCAAAGGTTTAAAAAGATTATTGATGCTCATCTGGTAAACAGAATTAATAGCCCAAAATAACATGATTAATAGTTTATGGCTACTCACCAAAGAAAGCAACACATTTCAAATGTGTCATCTGTCTTTTTACATTTTTTGACTGTCATTCTGACACAGATAAGGTCTGGATTAGAGGTTTGACAGAAAATCTGTCAAAAGAGTTTGAACTAGCCAAACATGTCGTCTCTTGGCCTTAACCTTTACTCCAAGGGATTTCTCAAACTACAGGTAAAGCATTTCTGGCAATGGAATGGTCTGTAGCATAGCTTCGATGTGCAGCCAGCATTGTTGGAAGGTTGCGCAACAGTGAAGCACATCAAAAGATTATATGGTCAATTACTTCACAAAAGCTCCAAAAACCGAGGTAAAAATAAGAAGTCAGTGGTTGCTTTAAGGGTTAGGCAAAGTTTTTAAACAGATACAGTTGGCCAGCATGCTCCTGTGTCTGATGCAGGATCAGACAGACATAAAAATTGAAAAAAGAGCGTGTGAAAATATGAGGTTTGAAAGATGGAATACTCTTTTTAATGTGAGATTCTCACATGTTTCTGGTGTTATTTGGTTCTGATGTAAGTTTAATTTGTATCAAAGACAAAATATCTACAGAAAGATTGTAAAACCGTGAAAATATTAAGGTAATTCATTTTCAAAGTCTTTGTCAAAGTTAGCTCATAATCCATGGTCACCTTTCTTAATCAGATATGTTGATAGCAGCTCTCAAAGTAAACAATAGAAATATCATATAATACAAAACAGGCTTAACAAAAAAAAAAAAAAGAGAGAGAAGCAAATGTCTTTTTAACAAAGAGCCATACTACATGATAGCAGAATATAACATTTTGAGATCTACCTTTTAAATTTGTACTTTGGTCACTCATAACTTCCTAACTCATCTTTTTTATATAAATGTATTTAAAAATACCCTTAGGCACTTTTTGTTTGTTCTGGAATTAACATTTGATTTCATATATGGAAAACAAGAAGGCCTAGACATTAGTTTTGTCTGGTGAAGCATATAAACAATATAGCTCCTAAATGTGGCTTTTTCTTGTATCTTATTAAGGTCAATAAAACCGAACCGTAGTTGTGTGGTAACCAATCGTGTTTAGCATTCCTGGGAATGCAACCTGAACTACAACAAAAAAAAACATCTGAATGTTAGGTTAATTGGCTTCTGCAAATTACCCTTAGATATGTGTGCATGTTGCCATCCTTTCCCTCTCTTTGTTGTCATGAGATGGACAGGGGACCTGTTCATCACAATGATTAGCAACACTCATCTTCCAAGTATTCCACCTATGACGATTTGAGATGGAAACAGCCAGCCCATTACACTGCTAGAAAACAATAGATGAATGGAATGGAGTAATTAAATTCTAAAAAAAAATGCTACAATATCTAATCTTAGATATTCACACTAAGTAATAAAATAACCTTGAAAAGGTTGTAAAGGTTCAAGCTCACCAAAACTTACAAAAACTTGACTTTACAAATGCAATTTTAGAAAAGCAGTCGTATTACACAAAGTGTGCTTTGACTAATTTCTTATTATCCCCAGTTTCCATATAGAAACAAACAGAAACAGGGGTAAGCCTGTTTGTTACACATCATTAACTGCAACATCATGTCACATTACCCCTTATGCTCCGAGACAAATCTCCCCCTCCCCCAAATGCCACTGACAAGCACTCTATCTATTGTCTTTACTCTTAAGCAAAATCAAACATATGCCTTCGATCCGCTCTCATTAGGATATCAAAGTCTGAACAAAGGCTGTTTATCTCCTATCAGCCAGACCCAGCTAATTGAATCCAGAGCCAGATAGCAATCTTGTAAGTGTGTCAGTGGATTAGTGGTGCCTATCACCAAAGTAACCCAGAAGGAGAACTGAAGTTGCTTCCTGGGGTTTGTTGTGTCCGAATGATTCTGCGGAACATCCTCACTTGATATCCGCCTGATAAGCTTTCCTTCCTGAGGCAAATGATTCTTCGCTGCGATCTTCCATCTCTATCTGTGTCCAACAGGAAATTAGACAAGATGCAAAACATAGCAGATCATTGACCTGAGACCAGTTGATTTTAGGCCTCTGTTTTTCTCTCAGTGAAAATTCAGTCTGAAAACCTGGATATTTTATTATTATATTATATTTACTTACCAATTTTGGTTATATACTAAATTGAGCACTGGGGCCCAATTGCCAAGCACTTAATTTCTTAGGCCCAGTTTACCTAAGATCTACAATGGTGATAATCAACTGTAATACAAACTGTTATCAACTGAGTTTACGGATGGAGAAAAACTGAGAAATTTGTTGATGAACAAAGTTAGCTTAATGGCCACTGACCAGTGACCAGCTAGTTGGATTGTCAAAATTACTATTTTTATAATATTTGTAAGTAAAACTAGATACATACAAATAAAAAAATAGCAACAAAATTTTAAGAATGGCTACCTGGCCTCATGTGGTTCTGCATGACCATTAATGGTTTGCAGTCGCAAGAAAAGCATCAATCCAGTTTGGGTGAAGAGCTTTAAATGAAACAACCATGAGAGAAATATTCAGTCAGTGCAAGTCTTTCCAAAATATTTCAACATTCACACTTGTCTTGATTCTTAAATATTGCTTTTTGTAATCCTATTCTGTCTTTTTAAAATCATTTCCATTCTCATACACTTCCCCAGAGTTGACGATTTCTGCTCCTCGGGGCCTCTCCCTCCTCTTCCTCCTCCTCTTTTGTTTTGTGAGAAATAAGCTTCTGCATACTCCAAAGTTGCAACACAGGAAGTCCTGCTGGCCAAGGCAATCCCTCCTGGGTTTGATCTAAGTGCTAGCAAGAGCTTAACTGTGAAAGTGCATCCTGGGAATGTGGTTAAGCCTTGAATTGGAGGCCCAGAAGGGTATTGTGAGATGACGGATGGTAATTTTTAGAAAACGTGGTCTTAAGGCTTATTAAATTTGTCCTTAATTATTTCCACACTATTAGGGAAGGGAAATAGTGTTTGAAACCAGTACTTTGCATTCTATATTCAAAAACCAGACTTATAAATAGATGAACACATTAATTTACAAAAAGACCAAATATAAAGGTGAAGAGCATGCTTTTAAGGCTTGACTCTACAGTTGCCTCGTTGGATTAATCCCAGTGAAATCTTGTTGGGTTACATGTTTCTGCCGAGGCTAACGCAAGCTTCCAGGAGAGGTGTGCCATACCTGCAGAAATGTTGCAATGAACTATCTTTATTACGACCAAAATTAAGCAAATAGGGAAGTCCAGTCTTCTTTTCACAAACTGAATGATATTAGGGTTAGACATTTGGTCTTCTAATTTTACTAAATTTTAAAACCTTCAAATACCACTGTTTTGCTTTATCCAATGATTGTGAGAAGACAAAATAAATTAATGTAAGCTAAACAACAACAACAAAAAAACATTTGGAAAGAGAGTCTTTGACGGCTTTTATAAGACGTTACTGCTGTGTTGTTGCCATGTGGGAAAGCTTCCAGCATAACTGGGATATGTTAAAGAAACAAGAGTGAGTGGGAGAGGAGGTTTTAAATCACATAAAAATGCTTCAGTGTTAAAGATATTTATTTTAAATAAGCGGAGCTAAAGGGGTGATGAAACACTGTCCTAATAGACTCTTGTGTGTGTGTACGTGTGTGTGTGTGTGTGTGTGATAAGAGGTGGAAGGTGGCTTTTACAGTTCTTACTGCGAAGCAGCCCTGAACTTCTGTTTCCTGCATAGACGGAAGGCTAGTCTCTATGGGATTATAAAAAGGTCTTTAATGGTTTGACTTGAGAAATAAAAAATAATGTAAAAAAAAAAAAATCTACTTATTTTACTTTTGTTCCTTGGTATCAACATTGATCAGCTGTCAAAAGTGGTGAACCTGGCCTAGTATGAGATATTAAGGATGTTAAAATATTGTACAAAATACATATTTTCATAAACAGTTGTTCCAATTATAGTTCTAATAAACTGTTTATGAACAGGTAGACGAGGGACAATGGTGTGTTGCTCTATGTACCATACGGAAGAAAAAACATCAGTGCTGCACTTTTTCTTTACTAATAAGATATTCTAAAGCTGAAATTATTGAACCCAGCCTATTACTTAATAATTGTAAGCAGTGTATACTTACAATTATATCCAAACATGCTTTACAGAACTGCTTTTCTTCACTCAAAATAAAATGTCTTTGCTTTTTCATAACAAACATTTAAATATGAATATTTTCAACAAACTAACACTGTTGTACTCAATAACGCTATGGAGAATTTAAGGTTTTCTAGCTTATAATATTTGGACGCCCTGGCCATAGTTAATGTTACCGCCTTGGCCAAAAAATCTTCACTGAGGTAATCTCTATATTAATGAAAAAAGACTTCACAGATCAACTTATCTTCCTTACATTACAGTTTATAAATATAGGTACCAGAGAAGCATTGAATCAGATTTACATTTTCAGTTTTTAAGAGTGTCATGTTTTAGGTACAGTTCGGTACTGATAAAAGCTTTTGTAAAGAAGGGCAAACGATTTGGAAAAATATCTGTAGCACTATTGCCTGTTGGAAGCCATGAGAAACTGGACCTAAAACCCAGAGGTCTTGAACTTCAAAGCAGAGAGGGAGGTTGCGTAACAATGGCTGGGCTGCAGAACCCCCTACAGGTATAGATGGGTCAGTTAGTGTCAGGAGACACCCAGGATTCTGAGGAACCCAAAGCGACTAATGATGGAAGACTTCAGGGGAAGAAGTTTGGAGGTAAATTTCAGCATCGACAACTTGCATTAACAACACACTCTTTTATACACACTTTGCCATCACACGCACTCGCAAATGTTATGCTATCTTCGAGGTTTAACTGGGTTTCTTTGCTGCCAGAACACTCACACTAACTGAGTACTCTCTGAGGTAGATCTTATTTTCTTCTGCTTTGCACACACAGACACATGTGCAATAAATCTTAGTGACATGGTTGTCTTATTGGAATATCTTATTTCACCTGTTAGCGCCTGCATACCTTTAACTGCTCTCTTCGCCCTAGTGGGGTATCTTTTTTCATCTCTCGTGCACAGCGCAGGTATATGGTTGTACGTTACCTGCAGACACCTTGATACAGTGCACGGATTGTGCCCGTCTGTATTCTACACTTTTACATTCTTTTGGAAGAGCGACTAAAAAGTATTTGCTTTGACTTTTGGTTTGAGACTCCAAGCCTATAAACCCAGTTGGCATCATTGTGCAACTTCAAGCACAGACTAGGCGTCTCACTGACAATAAAACGCCAAAGGGAAGACAACACTGGCAGCACAATGCACAGAAATGTACCTCTGTACTGTATACTCACTAGGACAGAAACCGTACATTTTCAAGCTTCAGCTCAGGCTGTCCTGAGTTATCTAGACCAGGGAAATGTGTAAAACCAAGCAAAATGAACACTAATTAGCCATGCTAAGTATAAAATCAAATTTTAGTGAAGGGATTGGAGGTATATCAACAACACAGTGAAGACCAAGCAACACAGCTGAAAGGTAAGGCGAACAGGAGAGCAGGGTTACGTTATAAAACAACATCTAAAGCTGTAAACAACTAAAAGCGAAGTAATCATTCAAAAACTATAAGATTGAAACTTGACACAATTATAAGGCCATGGTAACTCTGGATGAGCCTCTGAAAACGGACCTTTACAGACGAAAGGCCACAATGCTCATCTGCTGGAATTAAACCATAAGATGTTACTTGTGCATTACAATATATACTTGTTGGTTTGTCTTTGCTCTGACATTACAGATGGATATTGGCTGGCTAGACAGGGGAGTCAAGACAAGTTCTTTCTTTTGCTTCCTTGCTGATGGGTTTCCTCTTCCAAACATCAAACTGAACCAAAGCTTTTATATGTAGATGGGAAAAGCTACTGAAACACTAGCTTCCAGACACATGCACACACACATAATAAAGATTAGATAAAGATTGATACTAAAGTGTGCACACAACTGCCTTTGTGTTGCCAGCATATCTTTATTGTTCAGTGGAGTTGGTACCAGATGAAGGCAGCTGGAGTCACGCACATTTTCACCGGATGATGAAGCTGTACTTCCAGCCTAAGTGACCTGAGAAGTTTTACTGTAGTTATGAGAGATCTCAGCACGATTGACTGATTTCACAAGAGAAAGTTTTTTAGGTGTGCAGCCATCATGTCTAGAATAGGAAGGTGTTACTCTCAACCTTCAATAAAATTGTCTGATAAAAGTTATTTTGGCTCCGTTCTACTACATTTTTGCAATAAGGAATTACAGTTGAAGTGCATCGATAGTGATTGATCCAAAAGGTTAAAGAAGTTAGTGAAAACTGACATAGAAAACTGCTTTGCAAGGTCTTAAAAGCTAACATCTATTAGCCACATTCCCAATTAGCTAAAGGTACTAACATAAAAGCTTATTTCCATATGAACCAACTGCAAAATTGTACTTTCAGCTTTCATAACAAGTCTCTAATATTCTCCCCCTTAGAATGATGCTCCAAACAAAAACCTCTCTATCAACTATTGTGGGAGGAGAAAAAGGGGCGCAGAAAGCCTGATGATTGTGTTTTATGATGTTTAAAGTAAAAGTTTGAAAAGCAATTCTCACACAAAGTCCAAACAAAACAGAGGGCATTTTAGCCTTAGGCCTTAGTGTTAGTAAACTGTTTTACATAAAAAACAATACAGACAGAATCCTGATAACAGTTTAAACCCCATAGTGACTCTTTAAATATGTATCTTGATCAATAAATGTTAGCTAAGGGCATTTAAACAAAAGTGGACATTGGACCGTTCGGCACAAAAGCTCCACATCTAGCTCTATACTATGTATAGTACACTGCTGGCTAAATTGGACATAGACTATAAAAAGCTGCTTTACCTAACACAGAATAATAAGCATATGATTAACTGGGACAAAAAGCTGTATATTTTGTGGCCAATGTCTGACTGAATGTTTGCCTTTAGGATTTAGACTGACTTCTGATAAATAGTGATTAGCAGAGTTCCTCAAATATTAGATAAACCAAATAATTTTTTTTTCCATATCAGAGTATTGATTTTGTAAATTACTTGGATCCCTTTAATCTGGGATAATTGTGACAGAGCCAATTCAGAAAGGAGTGGCTCCAGCTAGGGGTAATGTCTTACTTTTTATCTTAACCAAACCAAATAGAAATCAGCAGCATATATGCACATTTCTTTACCAAGGATACAATTTATGAATGCTTTGAGTCCCTACAGTTTCTGTTTCCCTAAGAATTCTTTCATGGGGTTGTAGGGGTACAAACTTAGTGAGAAATGAAAAATAATCTTTTTTTTCATTAAATTCTTTCATTTAAATCAACAAAATGAAAGAAAAAAATGTCATAACAGAGCTTTAACTAGGATATTTATGTAAAAAATGTTAATTACTACAAAAGAGAGGTGTGTGACTTTATGACAAAATAGACGTGCTTTAACCCCAAAGTGTATCATTCATGTGTGTCAGAAGGACACTTGCCACCCTGGTCTGGTTGCTACGTTCGCCACAGCTTTGAAAGACTTCCCCATTCTGAGGAATCCAAACTTCTACACAGCTTACCGTCCATTAAGATGTGCAAAGATGTGCAAAACAATGCTGTTGCAATTCTGTTTTAGATTCAATTCAATTAAATCCTTCAAAAGTAGTTTATTAATCCCAAAGGGAACTTTATTTTCGTTGTAATCATTATTTAAGGGTACTCATAAAGACTTATATTACATCAAAGAGACATTCTACATGCTGATGGCTGTGGGCAAGAAGAATACGGTCTGTATAACAGCAATTCTGAAGACGCTTCCGACTGAAAACACCGTGTTGTTATATAACATGAAGAGTATACAAAGAACTGTACAGAATTTTTTTGATTTTTTTTTTTTTTGAAGGGTCCTTCTTTGCACTGACAACTCCAGTTGTTCCACCGTGGTCCCACTAACAGAACAGTCCTTCCTTCTCAGCTAGTTTGTCCTTTAATTTAAATCTTTTATTACTCTTTAACCACCTCCACTTATTCTCGTTTTTGGGAAAATAACGCTTGAACTATCTGGTTTATCTTGAAATATACAATCTTCTCCTTTCTTTTGTTTATTTTTAAGAGGAGATGTTTGTTCTCACACCATGTCACGATGCAGTTCAATGTCAGAAGTTTACAGTTGGGTTTTTACAGCAGTAACCTAAACTCTGTATTATGCTTTTTATATGAAGTAAAATTAAACTGCCAAGTGGAAAGCATTGCACTGCAAGGGCATGCTGAAAGTTTAGTCCTTACCACATTGCCACTATAAAAACTGACCACTATTTGGACTCCAGCTAAATTAACTCGACTGCACTACAGAGCTGTAGTCTACATTTCTTTCCTGTTTAATGCCACAGATTTAAACAACTCCAGCCACTTATAAACAAAGAAAAACGGTATCAAATAATAGTTACTTTCTTTTGTCTTGTTTTCCTTTTAAACTTATATTACAATTGCCATGATAAGCAAAAATCAAAAAGATAATATCAAAATAGATGTAGTGGAGGGGACATTGTATGCATGTGGTCTAAAAAGGACGAGTCAACATGTAATGGTTAAAAATAAGCCTCCTTTTCAGGGCGTAAGGCATAAGGTTAATTGATTCAGCATTTCAACATGTTTAGTGGGCAACTACTTTTTAAATTATTCTAATTACTAGTTTTGAAGCCAAACCTAATAGTACTGGATAAGACAATAGCTCTTACTCAAGCAAAGGTTCTAGTTATGAACTGGTAGAGCTGAAACCTCCCGTTTCTTGAAGCGGGAGGCAACATGACCCCAAGCAGATGCTTCTCAATTAACTAAAGAATGCGAAGGATAAGGGAGCAGCAGCAGGCAGTCATTGTTGTGGAAAACCAGCTTGATAAGCAGTGTTTACAAGGGAAGAACACATGGGGCAGAGGCGCTCTGCAGCTAACCATGTAAACAGTTTCCCATCATCTGACCCCGACTGAAGTTTTTTTTTAAGATATTCTAAGTTTCACATGTTTGGACAAACCCAGATTTCTGTTTTTACATCTCCTGCAAGTCCTAACTTGAGTAAATATGGCCGCAAATAGGTTCTCCCAGGGAGAACTGCTACTTTCCAAAAACATGTTTTCAAAGAATAACTGGTTGAAGCACATTAAGCTGACGTTGATTGAAAGCAAATTGTGCTTAAGCAACAGGGATGAATGGATTATGAATGGAAGCAAGTTCAAGACTTTGGGATTCACAACTTGTGGCCTGCAGCTGGAGACAGATTGAAGAGCTACAAAACGGATATGTATCCAGAACGTGGGTTAACACATATCCTGTGATTGGCCACTGATGGCTGAGGGAAACATATCAGGCTTTTTATCTGTGCTAAGGACACAATTAACTGGTTTGTTGCTAAATGGTCTAAAGTAATTGTTTCAGATTTTATGTTGATATTGATTAGCCAGTGTCTGGTTGAAGAGTCAAACTAACAGTGGTGACTTGGTTGTCGTGGGCTGTTTTGAATCTACTAGTATTAATCAAGTGTAAAAGCAGTTTCAGTTAAAATACCGATATGATTTAACCTCTCAAATGCCAAATTACTTTTAATAAAAGTGATTTCCACACGTGATGATCTTGGAGATAGAGTGGTTTTTCATCTCCAAGTATCTATTGGTTTTCAGTCTTCAGACCTCTTTTCAGTTTGCTGGAGAGAAGAATTCAAACTTACAAAAGATGCTGAGAGCCATTTCTGCTTAAGAAGCGGTAATTATCACAGAATGTTTTCATACATTGAACTTTGCACTTACCTTTGCTGAGCTTCCATGCATTATTTCCAGTGAAGTCTTACTGGTAAGCCTGTGTAGCTATAAATGCAAGAAGGGCATAATTCCTCATGTCACCAAGCATCAATAAATATGTTCAGATATTTATACAGATTTCCGTAATTACAGCCCTCCTGACCTCTAGATGTTACACTGCTCCAAGGCCGACCACTTCACCGCTTGTTGAAACAACCACAAATATAATTCCTCAAGTAAAGACTCCAGATTTTTCAGTGTCTGTATTATGCTGGTACCACTTGATGTGGATGGCAGTGCATTAGAGCTCAGATGCAACGTCCAAGTCAAACATATTTGTTCCCAGAGCAGCTAATTCTCCAACCCAAACCATTAGGTAAAGTGTTTAATGCTGAAGACAGACAGAATGCAGCCACTAAGTAAGCCAGATCCTGTCTTTGCGCGGTTGCTTAGGCTTGGCAGCTTTAAGGACAGTGGTGGAAAGTGTACCCATAATCGCCTCCTAATATTCCACCTACCTCTTGGTACATTTGACATCTGACAATGTGACATAGTAAAAAGGATAAAGTGTCCTGCTCTAATGTTAGCTTCATTATACTGACAAAAACTGCTGATAAAAAAGTAAAAGCAAAAAATACCTTTAAAGAAGATGTTCTTTAAAGTTAATAAGCATTCCTCCCATCATGCCATGGAACAGTTTCTAGAGTAAAGTATCAGAGCAGATCCTGCCTCGTAGTAGGATGCACTAGCTAACTTTAGGTCAAGAATAAATTGGTCGAGAAATTTGAAGCAGTTCAGTGAGTAGAGCAAGCTGGTCTATGATGCACATTTAACAAAATTAACCCCTGTGTTTTTTAGACAGAGGCAAAGTGGCAAATAGAAAGACCCTACACCTGGAGCTATTAACACACACATTAAACGTTAGGCACAGAAGTGTCAGAAACACATCTCCACACGGGCTTTAACAAAGACATCAAAATTATATCTCCTGGCTTTAGCTAGTTATGCTTTCCTCAACTTTTGATTGCATAATCTGGATTGATTATAGAAGCACACACGTTTGAAGCATTTGGCTATAAAATCTGTTATCAAGATGGTGTTGAGCAGACTGAGCTGTAAAAACGTCTACATGCTGCTAAGCCAAGGCCAGAGGAGCCCTCCCAAAACCTTCTGAATTGTGCAGATTTAAAGTGTAAACAACTCTGCGATTAAAGAGTTACAGCCTGGGATCTCCACGCCAAGTGCTACCCTCAGACACAAACCTGGGAAAATAGGACTCCTTACACACTGCACACCTTCTGTTCACTTAGGCACATAGAATCCACCAAAAGTTATGTACACATGCAAGTGCTAATATAGTGTCTTCCACATGCAAACGCACAGCATGTTTAGTTTACATTTTGGTAGATAATTGGTAAAAAATACCTGACAACCACAGGGTTTAGTTTCTACACTATAATGTGTTTTATTTGCATAAAAAAGTCTTTAAGAAACACACCCTTAACATTATACAAATTCAAAATTATATATTCAAACCTTGGTAGGTCTTTTAAACTACGATCAGGATTATCCATATTACAAACTTCTAAAGTTTTAGTAAAACACATATTGTACTAAAGCGAGTTCAAGATACGTTATTTTTAAGGATTGTGTACATGTTATTTCTTCAGTATGGTCAGAAGATATATTTTACCTATAATTGGTTTATTTTTAGCTGAATTTGAAAACAGATATACAAACACTTTGAACCTTTAACTTAAGCCTGCTCTAAACTGACTACTTAGAGCAAACATTTCATTTCCATTTGCGGTTAGTCAAGTTTTAGTTACTTTCTACAAAAAGCTGCAAGTCCACACAGCTCATTTAAGACCTTGTATTTATTGGCCTAACAATGCCTCGGTGTATTCTGTACATTTCTAACAGTCTGGTGCTTTGGTATCTTAATTTCTTGTTGAGTGCCTTTTATAAGTCCCAGTATATATTCCATCGAGTCCAATCTGTTCTTATTCACATTTAGTCTTTTTGGTATTGCTCCCTACAGAAGGAGAATTTAGGCAAAAGACTGTTTGACCGCTGGGTTCTTCAGCCTTCTTTGACTATTACACTGAGGCTATGTTTGTTAAATAGATGTTGAGAAGTCTTACAAAATCATTTTAGGTATCTGGTGCATGAATGGAGGGATGCACAATATATTTTTTTTGTAATTCTATGGGGCACCGGGATTCCCTGTAACGGTTAAAAATACGCCTGAAACGACTTTCTTGGCACAAAGTTTAGCTTCTTCCCTGTGCAGGTAGGACACTATCAGCATGGTCCCTTGTGAACTCTTTGTTAATGATTTGGTTCAGTGGTTCAATGGAAAGAGTAATAAGGTCCATAATTCAGGATGCTAAAGAACTGCTGCTCTGCTGCATTAAAAAGAAGACAATTGATTTTCCGGAAATATGTAAACGATGTATTGTACCAGGCACAGACTACTACAATGCAATACATTGTTACCTTGTCTTGTTTTTTAAAATCAAACGAACTTAAATGGAAACGGTGCCTTCTGTAAATATAACTAGCTAACCCTGTTAGATTAATATGTGATAATCAAGGTTTTCCGGCTGAGGACCATTGCCGGGCTCTCCCTTACAGATAGGGTGAGAAGCTTGGTCATCCTGGAGTGTCTCAAAGTAGAGCCGCTGCTCCTCCTCATTGAGAGGAGCCAGCTGAGATGGCTCGGGCAACTGGTCAGAATACCCCCTTGACGCCTCCCTGGTCAGGTATTCCGGGCATGTCCCACCGGGAGGAGACCCCGGGGTAGACCCAGGATGCGCTGGAGGGACTATCCGTCCCGGCTCTCCTGGGAGCACCTCAGGATCCTCCCGGAGGAGCTGGTGGACGTGGCCAGGGAGAGGGAAGTCTGGGTTTCCCTGCTCGGGTTGCTGACGCCGCGACCCAACTCCGGATAAGCGGAAAGAAGATGGATGGATGGAATTTATTGACAAATCTAGGACAAGATTACATTTAATGAAATATCAGAGAAAGAAAACAGTAGGAAAGTTTAAATTAGAAACTAAATGGAAAAAAAGGTATAGTTCCTGGTTGTGGATAATGATGATTCCAAACAGGACAAGTACTCTTGTTAACAGTCTTGTTAAGCCTGTGCCAGTGGGGTACTTCTACAAACCATCACCCACAACTCTACCAGGAAAAGCTTTGGTTAGTGTTTTCTAGTTGTTAACACAAATGCTGAGGAACTGGACATTAAACATAAGCTATTAATGGGCATCTCATGGTGTCCTTGTAATATTTTAATACTGTCCAGATGCATTTCTCAAAAACTAATGCATGATTGCTTCTCGATAGAGGAATAAAGGAGACAATTTTGATTTTCTTAACAAATTAGGAATAATGTGATTCTTTAAGGTTTCAAACCAATGTTATTGTCAATGTTTATACAGCTAAAAAGTGTAAAAATGTAAAAATATGGTATTTACAGCCTACAATGCCAAAAATAAATTGCATCTGCCATGACCTTAAAGAAACTGCTGTGCCTGTCTTTAAGTCTGGGAAGGGTTACAAGGCTATTTCCAAACAAATTGAATTAAATCTTTTTACAGCTAAAAAAAGGTTAATTATAAGAGAGTAAACTGTAAGACATTTTATTTGCTGAATACTTTCCATAAGTGGACATCCAAATGATACTAAAAAATACTTTAAATAAGGAAAAAAAACAGCCACATTGAATTTTAAATGTTAGATTTCACAACAGCATAATTCCATACAAAAATCTACAACGAATATAACGGCAGCACTCATGTTTGAAAAAATAAGTCCCAAGGACCACAAGACTTTTGAAATGCTGTTCTTGTGATAGATGAAACCAAAGTAAAGTAATTAGGCATATGATGCCCACAGCATGGTTGTCTTTTTCACATCCAGACAACCAAGGCACAATTTCCCTACATACCAAAATATTTCCGAGCCAAGTCTGAGTCTATTTGTTCTGTGGCTACAGCTAGGTTGAATTAAGGTCTTGCAAGTGATCTAGCAATCTCATAAAAAGGAATAGGTAAAATGTATCCATTTCTGAGCATTTGTACCTTTAAGGTCAGATGTGAATAGTTTTACAAAGCCTGCAAAGATCAGGGAATCCTTACGTAGTTGTAGAATGTAAAACCATACAATATGTATTTTAAGCATGACTGTGGCCACATGTATCACCATTAGGGGGTTTGCTTCCACCCCACCCAAAAATGCCCCTCTGCACAAACTCCCTCTACATACCCAGGACATTTATGAACTTTTTTTGGTCTTCTTTTCCTCGTTCCTGACAACTGCATACTTGTTATCCTTTGTCCACTGTACCCACAATCCCTCCTACGCACATGTGCAAACAATCTAAGTTTTGCCTCTTGCACTTTGTTGTTCAACCATAGCAATCACTGATATAGAAATCCCTTATTATTTTGACAACTTCCAATAAGCTCTCACTTCTTTTGTCCACAAGTTGCTATGGATGGTCGAACCTTACCTGTTTACTATCTTTTCATTTTGAAAAAAGTTGTTCTAAACTTTAAAATTAATGTAAGTAGGTATATTATCAGGTCTTTGACAAGTTTTGTTTATAATTATATTTATAGTGCAATAGGAAACACAACATTGGGTTATAATGCACTCCACTGTAGACCGGCAGTTTACATCATCCTTCCAATGCGACTTGGAAATGTCAAGAAACCTTGAAAATATGCTTCAAGTTGCTCTGCTGTTGGTGAGTAAGTCACCAGTCAGTACAACACAGACAACTCACCTGGCTCATAACATCAATCTGTCATCACATTGCTAACAGCAACCCAGACACAGAACTGGCTCTTGTTAGCAGGTGTTATTGGATGTGTTAGCATGTTTGCTCCCACTCCATACACGGTTGGATGTTTCTGACACTAGCCTAACCAGATTTTTATTCAACCTGCTTTACTTTGGCTGTGGAGTACACACATCTAGCAGTTTGGAAAAAGAATACCCTGAAAAAACAGAAAAGATGGCAGAGTGATCGGTTCTTAAAAAAAGGAATATGTATAACTGACAGCAGGAGAAACGGGACTGGGTCAGGTGTGTGTTAAATATCCTCTTCTGTTTTTGTCATCAAGTATTTCAGGGAAATAAAAATCTGAACTTAAAAAAAGTTGAGCGAGAAAAAAATGGGGAGGGGGGTGGTGGCAGCAAAGGTCAAAGGAAAATAACAGTAAGTGAATTGATTGGTTTACTGAATCAAAGAAAAATCCCAGAGAAAGTAATAAAGGACTAACAAAGGAATGCTGGGAATGGGAAAGAGCAGAGGGGACTGTGACAAAAAACTGGGTGGAAAACAGAAAAGCTGGAAAACAGAGCCAAGTTAGAAACTGGCACCTTAGAAGAGACAAAGGGGAAAACCTGAGGTGGAGGGAAGGATGGATCAACATCATCAAACACTCAAAACAGCCTTCCTTAGTACCATAGATCTGATATTTACAAAACTAAAAACATGATGTGTTAAGATTACACAGTTTTACTAGAGTGTTGCAAGATGTTGTTGAAAAGCTCCGGGAACCTAATGGAAGAAAATGCCTCTCAATGACAGATCGCCAATTCTGTTGGATGAAGAGAAAAAGTGTTGAAGAATGGATTTGCAGAGTTGCTAAGAAGGTCAGAAGAGTTCAGTTGACCTGTCCAAAGGCATGTTGGTAACACAGATGATCTGGAAGACATTTTGTCAGTTATTCTATGGGGCTATGAGGTACCAGCAGTCACTGACAAGACATTGGTCTTGTTATGGAATAACCAAAATATGTAGGGATGTGCAACTTGTACCCAGATAAGGTTGACTTCTAACAGGGTCAACCCCATCGTTACCAAAGTTGTTCATGGACAGGATCTTAATTCAGAGTTTTGGAGAGAGGAATCTGGTTTTGTAAATGCCTATAACTTATCTATTCAAGGATAGTGTGCACTGGAATACAGTTTGTAGAAATCACAAAAGGCATCAGCTACTCTGAGCTTGTGGATCTAAACCAGACATAAATGACCGAACACGTTCTCCACATATGGTGTAGGGCTCTGTGTCAAGTAGTAGTAATTTGCAGGTTATACATTAGCAATAGGATTATGGAGAAGATGGATAGATATATTACAAATTTATGTGCAATATTTTATAATGTTCTCCAACTTGTCCTAATAATGGAAAAGAGATGAAAGTGAAATGATTATTTCAAAATGTGTGTACATATTTGCCCATGACCAAAGGATCATTAGTGAAACTACAAATTTAGAGATTTGAATTGTAATGCATGGAAACATGTTAATTTAGGAATACAGACTCCAAGTAAAAGCTAGAACCTATAACGGGACATAAACTCCTCTGTCCCAGGAATGCCTTGGGATGTTGCGGAATTAGATGCAGAATGTTGCTGTGTGAGATACCTACTGTAGATCCACAATATGTAGAACCGTTTTATTTGTAATGGTAGCCCCCATATGTTCTTGGTTATTTGTGTACATATACATATTTTAATCTTCTTAACAAATTTAAAATGTATTTGTATTACTTCACTACTGGTTTTGGGTTATTATTAGGTCCTTAACCGTAGAAAACCTCACTCACGTTAAAATTAGCAAAAAAAAACAATAAACAAAAACATTTTCAAGTTTTAGGGATAATTGCCCCATCATGTAACAACAATGACATGAAGATTTTTATGTATCTAGTAAATTTTGTTTTTTATCTCTTGTGCAAATCTGAAAAGAAGTTATATAAAATGGCCAGTATTCTGTAGTTGTGCTTTGGTGCTTTAATGATGGTTGGAATTTTTGTTTACAGCGATTCCAACTTGTCTTGAAGTTCAGAGTGAACACTGTGCTTGTAGAGGAGAGTATTTTTAACTGGTGTGACTGTACTGTAAACATCGGCCACTCCGTATGTTCTCACTCCAAGATTCAAACACTGTGGCTAACAGCAGACTCCCTGTAGAATGGACGGCAATAATGATATAGTGTGTTTCAAAAAACGAGCGCAGGAAAAGACACAGAGAGAGGAAAGACACAGAGAGAGGAAGCAATGGAATGGATAATAATTAAAAATATTTTCCCAATTTTTATCCAACGCTAATTTGGAAATCTCAGTTGAACTGAGCCAATGCAAAACAATGTGAATAAATCAATTCTGTGGTGGCTAAGGCATATGTTATGGTCATCTAATTTTTTTTCTACATCTTTTGTTAATTTGATAATCTCATGCTTCAGTATGATGTGTTAGAACAGAACTCACTGCCAAATTTCCAGCCTGGATCAGGGTGAGTGAGCTGAGGCACTTTCCTCTGTTAACCCATTAGTTCTTATTGGCTGAACAGACCACATACATGTTGACCTTCAAATGCAATAATGCCACAGCTGCAGAAACAAACTGTTGCATCAGGTTCATAAGGGACACACAGTTTTCAGTTGTTTCCCAGCTCATAGTTCAGAGTTAGATTTATTTCTTTTTCCAAAGTTGAGAAATACGTAAAAATGAGAAAATAAAAAATGTAAAACACAAGAGAAGGGCAGCTAAGTAAGAAGGCCAAAACTACAAAAGAGTAAAATGCAATGCTATCCCTAAAAAAACCTGTTTGATACAAAGGTATCCTGTTGGAAATAGGGTTGATTAGGTGAAGATTTGACCAGGGAAGATTTTTAGGACAAACATAGAGACAGTAACTTTGAAACATACCAAGCTAGAACCATGTGGAACGATTTGAAAGCCACTCTGACAAGATTTGTAATTGCTGAAATTTAACATTCTTGAAGCAATCAGGTAGACATAGTACTTTGTTACTGTTGAACAGCATTGTGAGTTTGATGCCGGTTACAAAGGAATGCATAAATATCGACTACAGCAGATGACTCTATATTAAAATGTCTTATTTTAATATAGTCTGAAAAAATCTAAGCTTATGATTTTAGGCTTTGTTGAAAGTGAAGCTTTAAACAAACCCAAGTATTTAACTTGATTAAAGCAAAGACTATATGTACTATATAGTTACAACATAAAGCTGCCCCCAACATATTGTCATATGCATTGATAGCATTACTATTAGATGTCAATCCAAGGCTTTTTTGTTCATGTTAAATTCTAGCTGAGATTCAAGACAAAGAGGTCGCTTCACAAGGAATCACTTCAAAGTTCACTAATTATTTTACCCTTGAGTAGCAAATAAAAAATATATAAAAAATATCCCACCTACTGAGCAGTAGTGAAAATTTTGTGGGTCTGAGTGCAACACAAAGTCGGTGCAAATCAAAATTCCAAAGCTTCTTTGCAGAAAAAGACTGTTAGATCCTATAAAACTGAATTGATATGATGTCAAAACCATAGAAACAAAGATACACAAACCTGAAAGGAGGAAGGACACACAGTAAGGGCCACACAGAGGAAGAACAACCACTGCTTACATTCTACTCACTTGAGTCCACTGGACCACTGACACTTACCCGACTACACTAACTTTGAACATGTTCATGTTGCGGCTTAAAAGTTTATCCGGACAAAGCGGCAGATACACCAAATAGGAAAACACACAACAAGCGCTTCAGATTCTTTTCTACAGTCAGAGTATACTCTCCACAAACACACACAACAGGATGTTTTTTGTTCTTCAAGTGGCCGAGCATGTCTGGCACTCATCTGCACCTCCTGTAAATACTGCCGTACTTTGTAGGATAACATTTCCCACACATCAAAGAGGCCCAGATATAGCGGAATGTAACGGTCCTGACTTGAGTTAAAGAAAACTTTGGTAACAGCCGTGTTTACCATACAGGAATGTCTTCAACTCGGGAAAGCAGATTAACAGTAGAGTATGGACTGTTCAAGGATAATGACTGAAAAAACTTTATCTTCACTGTACATATTTTTTTCTTTATTTACATGTCAAATAATTGACAAAAGCCCTCGATGCAGAGTTCAGTTATTTGAAAAACACTGTGATTTGGATTACAGCCAAAAGTCATGATGAACAAGCCAAATCCATATAAATGGCGGAAGCACTTTATTGAAGCCCAATCAACTCCCATGAATGCTTCTTCACAGCCTGTCATCCCGCAGTGCTACAGGCAGTGACTGATGTGAGCTGTCAGCATTGAGAACAACAGGGAGTGCAAACGTCTCACCTTGTTCTGATCCCCATCACGGATGGTAAATGGAGAACTTTGACAGCTGCAAATCATGGAAAGATTAAGATGGAGCCTTTGATGACTGCAGATGTTGCACAGTACCACCACAAACATGCAAGAGTAGTGCTGCTGCAATTACGGGTGCTAAGATACTAATGAAGGCAAGATTATCCATTGCAGCAATGCTCACTGTTAGAAACTGTGACGATAACAGACACCAACAAGCAATAATGCATTAGATTTAACAACATTTTCAGACAAGTCTGCTTGCTACCCTTAGTAATGTTTTCTGTTAACAATTAACAAGTTACAATATTCCAATAAAGCATACAAATCCCACATGTCTTGTCTGTTTCCCTTTTATTAATTTGGTATGCTATTTTGGAAAAGAGTGGATTATCAAGCAACTATTAGCGTTACAAACTTCTAACAATGCATGCATCAGCATTGAATACATTTAAACTTTGCAGGAACATGTGTTGCTTTGTACAAATAACACAAAAATACAATGTGCCACACTTGAACTATATGAACCAATGAACTAAATTCATTAAGTAAAAAATGATCCTCCTCTCACTATCATAACATGTGATCATATTAAAAATCCCAACCCACACAGAAAAATGGGAGTTAGTAGGATAATTAGAATGAACAGATGTTTGAGGGACTACTTATAACTTTAATGCCTTCAAATTGGTAAATAAATAAAAAAATTGTCTGCCAACTTCTGTTTCTAATAAATAGATAGAGGCACATTTACAGATCTCTATTATTGGTCAAATCCAAGTACTACCAAGCAGAGAGGTGGAAATTTCCAACAAAGCCTACAGAGATGTTTGGGGAGAGCTACAACCCTGGAAAAAACGACTAAGGTAAGGATGTACTAATCCTCTGGCAAACAAGCTAACACTTGCTGGCACTATTTTATATGCAGAGGTGGGGGCTGCATGTGCACAAACAAGCAGGGACTCACATTCTGAACCCCTATACACACACACACAGAGTCCTACACCTGATCCTGAGTGATAATAGAGAGCAAACTAAACAAGGAGAGTTGGTGAATGTGAAGGAGTGATGAAATGCATTTTGGATTTTTTCTTTTCCTCTGAAAGACAGGGAGTTCTTAGGTTCTTAAAGGACTAAACAACACAATTAGACAGACTAATTACTCCCCCATACCACCTAAATTCTTAACCACAGTAACAGGCTGGGGCAAGTTGGAAATTTCTTTCTGCCTACGGAACATTGATATCATTTCTGATGTAATTTAGCGCTAATGCTCAGGCAATGAGAAGTTTAACATCTGTAAACCACCAGGAATATTAAGTGCAGGTATGTGGGGGAAAAAATGAATTTTGCAGAAAGTGTCAAACTGTCAAACTTTGTTGATGGGGATCATGAGAAGCCCTAAGGGACTTCCACAATATAAAAAAGGAAGGAAAATGGCTTAACCCCCAGAGAAATTAAAGAAAAAAACATGTATTGTTAGCATTACAGTACCATTTCACTATAAATAGTAGAAAGACGCCCAATTGTAATTAGCTTATAAAAAGGAATTCTCAGATTATAAAAAGGAATTCTCAGATCCCTCTTAGATAACCAGCAAATGAGATCCACCATTTGTTTTTTCCATGGTTGATCATTTAAAGCAAGCCAAAGTAAAATTGCTTTTACCTGTGAAATACAAATCTACATTAGCAAATAATTTTTTTTTAAATATATTTCAGTCAAAGACAAAGTCGAAGAGAACTTTAATGTCAAGCAACTATGCAACTGTACATCACACAGAGACTGAAATTGGGTGTCCTGAACTCCAAAATGTGGAGAACAAAGCTAAAATTCAGATAAATAATGTAACAAACTAACAGCACAACATTCAACACAGAAAATGTACAACAATGTGCAGACTGTCCCATGTGGTCAGTTAGGTATGTTGACTGAATATAATCCAAATATTATCGGGTTCAACAGGCAGAAAACGCATGTGCAATTTGTATGGAAAAGTGTTGAGAGCAAAGTAGCAGCATGTATTTGTGTAGGATATAAGCTGTTGTTGTGTCAGTTTTTGTTAATAAATCCTTTTTATAGTTACATGTACCATAAATGTAAACTAAGGCATGGCTGCCAATCATATTGGTTTCCACAGGCTACGGACCATCTACCTGTTAAGACAATTTCTAAAACTGACAATATAGCCAAAGGTTGGCTGAGATTGGCTAAGATTGGCTGAGATGCAATAAGGCACTGTGCCCTGTTATGTTCAGTTAATGTTTTTCCAACAACTCCAAACAAATTCCCACTAAAAGTGCAGCTTGCTGTATGTAAACAGGACACTGTTGTGTCAATAACATGTGGCGACGTGACAAAAAATGACAGCTGAATTGTAAACTGTACATTTCGATTCAATCATTTATGTAATTTGAGGAATTGCTTCAGATTTAATTGAGTTATGACAATTGTGTCGATTTAGTAACAGGTTAATGGAGGACTCCCAGTTTCCACCCCCACCTCCACCTCTAGTGTGCAGTTGCCCTGCAGGCAAAGAGATCCCTGTCAGACACTCTGGGAGGATTTCACAGCAACAAAGAAGAGACTCATGTTTATGTTTCTTCTGGCCCAGGGGTAAAAAAATTATAATAATCTGCTTTGTTCCAAAGTTTTATTTTCTTTAGGGCTTAGTTTTGTATAAAGAGAAAGAAGCTCCCTCCACCTACAGGTGGAGGGAGGAGGAAAAACTAACTGACCAAACAGGAAAGTTTCAGTTTGCGCTCTGACAGCCCAGTTAGTGTGACGGGCTGCTAAGCTGATGGAAGCATTTGGCGGGGAGGTTTGAATTCTCCTCCCTCCACTCTGTAAATCACTATTAACTCCTGAGCTGCATTTTTGGAAAGGAACTCTGTATAGGCAGATTTCAATAATGCATGTTTATCCGCAACAGATAAAATATAGTAAAAAACCCGTTATAGAAAAAATAAATTAGCAGAAAATCTCTTTTTACAATATATCTCAGCCTAGTTAAGGGAAATAAAATGAAATTTGTTCCCTTAAATTAGGTATTTGAACTCCATCGTACCCCAAACAGAAAACACAGACTGGAAAGAAAGATGAGTCAGGAACACAGTCGGTGATCAGTCATCCATCTACTTTGTCCTGTTAGCTGATGATGTGATAACATCCCAGCACAGCACAAATGACGCATTGCTGGGTAAAAAAACAAAACAAAAACAGTGCTACCGAGACAGACAGACACCTGCTCCAACCCACAGGGAGCCGACAGTCTGACAGGATCACAGAGAGTGAAACCTACAAGTCTGACACCTGTGGTGCCTGCAATGCAAACCAACGCACAGCGAGTGTTCATCTCCACTAACCTTGCAGATCTTACTCTCCTCGGACTCTGATCTGGACTTTCCTCCTGGCATCCTCTCCTGCTGGTAGTCCGACCTGACTGACAGCTGGCAGTTGAGCGCCGGGGCCTTGTCGCTTGCCCGGAGTTCCTGCTGCCGGGACATGAAGCCCTGCGAGGCGGCTGCTCTGACAGCACTGGGGATGGGGAGGGCAGTGTGCACCGGCTTGGTGCTCACCACAGATGGTTGCCTTAGCTTGGAAGCCACACCAACTACAGGCATTGTATTTCCAAGCCAGGATAATCAAGAGTGTGGTGGGAGAAAGTTCTAAAGAGGAAAAAAAGGGTGAATCTGCAGGGTCTTCCTCTGAGGCTTGGCACAAAAAGGGGAGGCAAAGCAAAAGAAAACCTGCAGCTGCCTCCTGAGAGGAAAGCAACTCATTCTGTGGCCTTTAGCAAGCACAACTCCCAGAAACTGAGAGGGCTTCTCCTTCCTCTTGCTCACTCCCTCCTCCTTCTCCTCCCACATACAGCAGAGCTCCCTCCCCTTCCTCCTTTCCCTGTCAGGAGTGCACCAGAGTCAGAGAGAGCAGTGCGAGGGAGCAGGAACTCCTCTGAAAGGAACAGCAGTCACTCTCCAAAGAAATGCACTATAGGGACAGAACATTTTTTAAATGTTGTAAGGAATGGATAAAAAAACAACCAAACAAATGAAAAACAAACTGAAAAGAATGTGTAAGAGTTTGTTTTCGAACAGGTAGAGTCCCTTGCAAAAGTATTCATGCCTGCTGAACTTTTTCCACATTTGTCTTGTTACAACCACACACTACAGCGGCTTATAAAGGCCTTTTACTGCCAGATCAACACAAAGTATTAAATAGCTGTGTTATTGGAGGCCACGTCGTCCTTGGGTTTAATTTGCTTAACGTAAAAAAATTTACAGTGTGGCGTGCATTTGTATACGGTGACCTTAAACAAAGTCCTGTCC
>JAVLVB010000430.1:610389-688216 GCA_032876305.1 Orestias chungarensis | reverse complement strand
TGTGAAGTCATGGCAACCAGAACTTTAAAGATGGCACCTTCCAATAGAAAAGGTACGTCCAGGTGTCGACTTCCAATGTTTCTGTAATAGCTGACATTTGGGAAATATTTCTTTCCAAACCGATGCTTTAGGTCCTACGGTGAATTTCCCATTTCGGAAACGAGGCCAAGGTTCTTTTAACCTTTACAAATAGAATAATCAAATGTTAAGATGAAAGGTTCCTCTCGGGAACCTGTAAATATTGGCCTGACTTTATAAAATCTGGCTATGTCCACTGCTACTCCGCTTCACGCAGGTTCAGTGTTTAGCCTAGACTCTGCCTCCTTCCACCGAGAATAGAACCATTTAGGTTCAGCATGTTTTCAATCAGCCACCAGGGGCTATCATGACAGGTCTTAAACAACAGAACACCACGTGAGCGATTGGCACAAATCCCGCCTGGGCTCCAGCTCCCGCTGAGGGCTCAGTTGACAGAACAGGAGTCTCCTTGGGCTGAATCCAGCTTCCCAGGATTAGTTGGAACTGTTGGATCACCTGTGTTTTAAAAGAGCTGAACCGTCGCAAATTTGCACCCAAATGACAGTGAAATCATCGCACACCTTCAGGTAGAGGAACATCTGTTCAACAGTTATACATGCTTCTCATTTATCAGCGGAAAATGTTCCAAAGTCAGCATTAAAACCCAGGTTACCTTTCCTCAACACGAACCAAGCAGAGCAGCTCAGTTACCTTATGTTTGGCTACAAGGACAAACCATTTCTCTCAATATAATGCTAGAGCCAACTGTGTTACAAATGAAAAATCTAAAATAAATAAAACTTTGAATTACTCAGCATTTGTAAGTATGCTCATGTTGGGTCAATATTTTGTAGAACCAAAAATGTACATATTGCAACACAGCTTTCAGCTGACTAATCAGACACTTGCATCTCAAATGTCTGGATAAGTAAAATGGTCAAATTTACAGGACATCTGAAAAAGGTTGGAAAGAAACAGGCAGGCATGGAATTCTCTTAATAAAACTGCAATGTCGCTCAACCAGTTTCACTGTCTTTCCCAGTAGAAAAAAAAAACAAAAAACATTTTGGCCTGTGACTATTGCATCATGGATTGCTTTCTTTCTTTTTAGATAGGTATGTGTTACCTTTATCACTACAGTTTTTACTTCCACTAAAACTTCCATTCCCTCCAATAAGCCTGTTTATTCTGAAAGTTTCCCCATGTTAAAACAAAGTCACTCTTCTCCACTGTCCCCCTGCGCATGCTTGTGATTGCATTAAACTGGTGTTCTTACATAGACATTTTATTAACAGACATTCAATTTTCTTCTAAATCTGTTTGCATTCAATCGTCAATAGGAAGAAATCACCCCTTATGCAAGTTTGATTCAGATTTTCTGTATTGGATCAAATTGTTTACAAATAAACTAGACTGATATTAATAAAACTGGATTTAGGTTGAATTACACATGTTGTTTACAAAATGGTATTTGATTTAAACTGTAGTAACCTCTGTCATCATGGTTGTCATGGTTTTGGCTAGGAAATACATATGCTTTATAGGCAACATTTCATTGTGGTTCCTCTTCCATTTTTTAGATCCTGCCTCTGATAAAAGGTGAACTTCTAGCCAATTCTCAGACTTTCTTGCACTACCTGATGTTTAGCTTCATCCATCTACCAGTCATCCCTTGACAAAATTCACCTGCTAAAGATGAGCACCCCCACAGCAATTGGCTGCCACCACTTTGTTTTACAGTGACAATGATGCATTCAGGGTGACGGGAGTCTAAAACAATTGCCTTTGAGCCACAAAGTTCCCCAATGATCTTGTTTCACCAGGGCACCTAATTTCATATAAGTGCAACTATGATTTTCTGCCAGCTGATTCTTCCATTTATGCTTTAGATCTCAGCTGCTCCAGTACCACCTAAGCCTGCTTTTAAACTTTCCAACAACTTTTTTTCTTGCTTTATCCATCTGCTATGTACCTTGGTCTTTAAGTTAAAGAGCTAAACATGAATGCATACTATTATTTATTTTTTTATTAGTAATGCACGATTTGTGTTTCAAATAAAATTTAGTTTTAAAATGTAGTATTGGAATACTAAACACTAACACTAAATTACAAAAGTGTCAACTTTTAAAACAGTCCTATTAGACCAAAGTTAAAGGCTAATCCAACTGAAAAGACTTAAATCATAAAATGCATAAGAAACATTTTGTTATAATCATTGTTTTTTTTAAAAATATTTTAACAAGTCCTGCCTTTAAAATTATTTAGATTATGTATCGAACTGTTTGATGAATTAATTAAAGATGTAAAGAAATTCAGTCAGCAGCAGATTTTGTTGGAACACCACCATTAGTATTATTTGTTGTTACTGGTTTATTATCTGCTTAATTCAAAGGGATGTATGGTCTGGAAACTTACCGTTGTGGTGTTTCATATAAAAGATACTGCCCGGGGTCACATGACGTCAACTCTGATGTTATACCGTAACTGTGAAAACAAACACTTTGGGGTGCTGGAGATAAGGGGGCCGAATCAAACGTCAAATACCGCCCCCGCCATATGCCTAAACACACACACACACACACACACACACACACACACACACACACACACACACACACACACACACACACACACACACACACACACACAAACACACACACACAACTGTAACCCACAGAGCCAGGAGGCCACGCACCTGGCTCTGTCATAATGTTATCAGCCAGCCACATGTCAGGCAACGTGGAAAACAAAACAAGAGGACACAAACAAAACAGAAAGGTGCTTCAACATAAAGAGGAATGAACACACGGGGAGTGCATCCATGCACCATTGAAGTGAACCAAGCATGAGTTTAGTATATGTAAGAATGCACTCACTTTCAGGACCCACACAACAGCAAACAATATTGGAAAAGCTGCTTTTTTTCCCCTTACATCTGCATGTTAACTCTGTACATGTTAAGATTTAGTTGTGATCTGATGTAGGCATCACAAGGGCATTTTAGATATGATTCCACTTGTAGGCGGAGTACTAAATATGCTTATAGCCTTTTAAAAGTTGCAAATTTGAATAAATCTTTAGTATTTTTCAACCCTCAACTCTGCGTAGAATGACTCATACCTGGCCCCTTCCCACATGTTGCTACCCAATGGGTCATATGGCTAAAAGAGATCTCCTGTGGTAACAACGGCATTGTGTTTGATACTTTTAGTCAACTGGGACAACAAAACTAAAAGCATTTGATTAGGATTTGGTATGGGACTCTCTCTGTTCCAGTTGTGTCCAGAGATCATTGGAAGAGCATCACACTTAGTCTTGTGGTGACAGTGTTTTAAAGAGCAGAGTCTGCAAAAAAGCACCTGAAAAATACTAGTTAAATAAGGAGATCTTTAGACTATAATTGTTTCAGTTACAGCATCTAAACTCTAAAACTTTTAAATTAAACATTACATAGCTTTTACAGCATCATGAACTGGTTTCACTGTTTGACTTAAATTTAAAGTAATTAGATAAAACTATACATTTTACTTTTTGAATAGCTTAAATAATTCAAGGTGCAGAGTAGGGATGCCACACTGCTCTATGCACATCACCCCTAGATTCTAATAATGATACTATTTCTATTTTAACAGATTATTTTTTCAACGGCATATCTGAAACATAACGGTTGAATCATGGTCTCCTTTTGAACTTCCAAAGGCTTTTACATTTCAAACCAGCAGTCAGCACATTTGTGGGGAGGTGGAATTGGAAAAATAGCCTGCTTCCTTACTGCAGTTACAAACAAGATATTAAGTGGTAATTAAAAAATAAGCAAGGCTTCCAGTATCCCTGTGTAAACTGTGCTGCAGCCAGCGAATAGCACCTCAACAATGAATCAAAGGACGTATGTGGAGCAACTCTGGCAGCAGGATTTCCCCAACGCCCCGACAATTTAACTTCTTCCTGTTACTCCGAATGTATTTGAAGTCCAGCACCGTTGGTGCGAAAGTCCTTCTTTATATAAACCTTACAATGTGACTTGTTAATTTTATAAGCTGTGCCCCAAAATTTCTAAACACGTTCATCTTTTTAGGCTTTTAAATCATGCATTTGTTATTTGGTCAGATGTCTGAAGGATTTAACTTGCATTCAGATTCGTCCACATACTTTTGCCCTGCCATTAGGCTTCTTGTTCCTATGCTGCTTCATCCTCCTCTTGACTTGCATTATTATACATAATAACAATAAAAACACTAACATGAGTTTACACTAAACTTGAACAAAAGCCTCACCTCTGACCTCACACACAGTTGAAAGACTGGAACAGTAACATGGAAATAATAGAAATAGGTATTTGTATTTCAAAATCTGTACCAAAATATAAATAATTTAGAAAAAAAATGCATAAAAATGGTTTTTCTATGAATATTTTGTAGTGAAGTTCCACAGGAAACTTGAAATAGATACATCCTCGCATCTCAGTGACTGCAAATATGAATAACAAAAGAAATCTATTAGGCATCAACTACAAATATCTGAATTGGCGATATCTGTGTAAAATACCAACAGTCAGCAGACGCCAGTATTAAAGATTATTGGAAATATAGAACCTCATACGTGTGCCAAAAAAGAAAACAAATACTCCATGTAACTGGGTTTAAATAAATCATTTCCATCAACAACTATCACATCCCTTTCCCTTGTGATTCGCTCTAGTCCTACAACTATGCTGACATTTTATGTTTTATCCACCCGTGAAGGATCGAGTCCTCACAGTGGCTTAGATTTCACAGCTGGAAATCATAAAAAGCTGAATATATCTTTTCCCTCAAAAACAAACAGCAGAGGGGTTGTCGAAATAGACTAAATTTGGAGTGAGACCAAAAGTTGTGTGGGAGGGATGTAGGAGAATAGTTAGACCAGAGATGGTTGAAGTAAAGATCTGCTGATAACAAGAACTAGTTAATCATTTATGCTGCAAAAGTAAATGACGGCCTTGATGCTTTTCAGCAATGAGACATGTCTGAGTCAGATCACGTACTTCACAAATCCCTTTCAGTTTTGTTAAGTCAGAGTCCAAAAGCAAGGAAGCCATTTGTTATCCCAAAGAAACGTATGAAGCCTGTGTCATGATTCTGACAAAGGAAAAACAAGCCACAAATTAAACTGCAGCCTCACAAAAGTATATCCAAAACGAAATACAAAATGACAAAATGAAAGTCACAAAGCCAAAGCTGAAAACAAGGCATTAGCGGAATGTCCAAACAGTTGCTTCGAAAAAATACATGTTTATTATCACAGGTCAAACACAAAACTGATGAAAAAAAAGAAATCCTAGCACAACTTTGAGACTGAGGTGGCGATGTATGAAAGAGATTAGATGTTTGGAAGATCCTGCCCCACTTTATGTTTAGGTTTAGGGATAAAAACTGTTTGCCTTTAGACAAATGCCACAAACGTATATCTGCAATTTAATGTCCTTTTTTATGTAAGTTTTAAAAAACTCAATATGAAGTGAAGCCATTTAAATGAGATATAAGAAGAAGAGTAACACAATGAGGGAAAAGCAAATATCCAGGTATCTTTTTTCAGCTATGTTGGATCTATGTTTGGATTCTGGGGTAGGATGTTAAAAGTGTAACAATTTCTTTTACATTGGCATATTTCCCCCACCCATCCATCCATCAGTTCATGGATGTTTAAGCACCCAAAGGAAAACTCACAGATCCCTGTCTGAGAAACGCTGTAGAGGTGTTCCCAAATATGCATACTGTAGCTCAAGCAATCCTGGGCCGCTTATCAAATGTCTGTGCCTGATAATCCTGTAAAGATAGGTGCCCATGAAGCCTGTGGATCAAATAATGAAACCGTGTGTGTTGACTTCTCTCAGTGTGGAGCAGCTCATGACTTTAAGCCGAGCCAAGATATAGAAAAAAACTGATCTTGATGCCTCTTTTTAGTAGGGATCTTCCGGTTGCTTTATAAGGCTTTATCTGAGATTGACCCAGTGGGTAAGGCTCAACCACCACCTGGACTTGTTCCAAAAACATGGCCCTGTTACAGGGCTTAAAATCAATCTATCAACCTGTTTATCGCCTGCAGGATCACGGAGCTGCTTCTGCATCCCCCGAGTTGTGAATGGGGATGTTATGGGTTACATCTGTGTGGTTCACCAGTCCATCAGAAGGGCTACAGAAATTACATCTGATGCAGGACAGACACTGCTCTTTTGTACCGTAAACACATAAAACACAGCTCATAAAACAACTAAAGCCAAATGTTTTGTAACTTCTTAGCTGTAGCCCAACAGTACAAAAATACAACTATATAGAAAAGGTTGTATATCCACTTTGTAAGTTCCATAGTGGTGGTGATATGTATTGCTTTAAATCAGTGGTAAATCTGAAAAGTGTGTTGTTTTCTCATCTGACAAACACATACTGGTGTCATCTGTGGCTGGCCTGAGGTTGTGTTGTCTGGCCCTCAGCGTTGAAGCTCTTATAATTGTTGCTTTTATGTCATCCGAAAACGGCACATGATTAAAGAAGAAAAGAGCACAAAAGCTGCCACACTGCCTTCAGCTATACCTCTGGAAGGTGGCATGCCGCCAGCACAGCCAGATGGAAATCTGCTACTATAAATAAGAGACTGTAAGCTTGTATATATACAGTACACACATACATGTGTAAGCTAACATGTGGAGGGCCTCAAAACTGCACTATAACAAACACAATGTAAACATGAACCGCTGCTGGCTGAACTCACTGTACGTCTCATTATGTTTAACGCCTATACAACAACAAGCTTGTTAAAGAGGACCTCGCCGTCTTGTAAACTACGTGCAGTCAACACAAATATTTTCAAAGAGAGCAGGTGATGAAAAGAAGGAGAAACTTTGAGTCATTTTTCGCGGTTTGATCCACAATAAAGCTTCATCATGGCTGGGTTGGAGTGAGCTCTACGCACACGATCTTGTTTGTGCGTGACTAGAAGGTGTTGGCAGATGGAGTTCCTGTCTTTTGACACAAATCTGTTGACTTGTGGCAGGTTGAAACAGCTGACCGCCTCCCAAGCCACGACTCCTGTCCATCTAATCTGGGATTTTTAAAGACACACGAAAAGCAGCGCTGACGGAACAAAGGAAACGGAAGAGTAAGCATGTTTTTTTATTAGCTGATAATTGTAAAACCTCATATAGACATGCACGGTGAAATGACTCAGGCCAGGTTTATCCATCTTAATAAAAGAGGCCACAAATTTCTTACACGTATCACATGTTTTACGAGCTCTTCCTCTAAAATGTTCAGATTCAATCACAGTTCTGGAGGACCACAACTGTGTTTTCAAACTTTCATAATGTTTAAATCTTTTTATGAAGGCAAGTGGTAGAAATAATGTATGGATACTGACCACACTGAAGAAAGAAATACACAAATTAACAAATGATGCCGTTTTGAGTAAGTAAAAGGTGATCTTCAGACATGTTAAATTTGAGACAGAAGAAATGTGTTTTTAAAAAGCGCCACAGGCTAAATGTCTAGTATCAGCAGTCTCAATGTTTAATTGTAGTTAATTAGATATGTTGTAACTGCTGACCTTTTGATTGCAGAGGATTTCTCCTCACACTGTTGGTGCACTCAGTGTTTTCCTGTACAGTGCAACGTAGAGACAGATTTATGGATTGTTACAAGAACTATTTCAAAGTTACATCTGGATGCCTAATAGGTCTTAGAGAGTGTTGTGTTGTTAATAAGCAGCTGTTGACAGTCTCAGTGATTTACTGTCAGCTGTCAGATTTATGTTTCTCATTGAATGGCTTTCACTCAGCAGTAGGTGTATGTAGATTAATTAGCTTTTTCTCCGCAAGCTATACAAATTCTATACAAAACCTGAACTGTATACCTGATAACAAATAGTAAGATGGGAGCAGTTGTGATAATATCAATCGGTGTAAAAGTATAGAGCTCACTATCTAAAGAAGAATCACAATGAGAGACGTGCTGGTTAAGAATGACACTTTAGCAAGATCATCCTTACATTAAAAAATGCTACAACTAATTTGTAGTTGTCTGAATCAAATACTCATTTTTTAATTATCATTAAAGTGAAACAAGTAAATTATTGGTTTTCCACACATTGTTCCAGCAATGCACATCAGATAAAAAATTTCAGGAAGAATATTCCTAATTTAATCATTTATAGAAATATTTTCCCAAATTTTGCTAAGCTCGATTGTGATCAGACGTCAGGTTTGGTTGCATAAAAGAACATAAATAAGTCAAACATGTCTGATATATTCCTGACGAGGTGTTGGAGGTAGGTCATTACACTGACTCAGCCATGTGTGGAGCCTTGGTTTATACTGGGGTCAACAGTGCAAGCAAGTCTTTTTCTTTGCATACAGCGCTATTCCAAAAAGCACAGCTGCCGTTTCCTTTCAGACGGCTTCCTGTGCTGTCCAACCAAGCTTCTGAATATGTTTAACATGTCTCACAATAATGACTTTGTTTCTTGTGCAGCAAACCCAAAATGACAAGGTTTCTTTTAAATTAGCTATTGGAGGCCAGTAATTAGTCCCAAGCAAGCAATTTTAGTGGCATAAAATTGTTGTCTGAACTCTGTTGTGGGGTGGCAGTGGAGCAGCAATAGTGGAGAAACAATGAAGAAAAAAGATGAGGTAAAAGGTCCGCGGCAACGAAGCTGATGGCTTTGTAAGTTTTGCAGTGCTTATCCTCAAATTAGTCGTTTTATTTATTTTATTATTATTATTATTATTTTACGCACATGCAAAATCTCTTGTGTGTTAAAGTCCAGCTATGTCACTGGCGCAATATTGAAAATCAAACATCCACTGCCCTACACTTTCCTTTTCTTGTAGGAGTGGGAAAATGTCAGAGTGAGGAGCAAAGAGTGAGTTGCGGAGCTGCCAAAAAACTTCTAATTCCTTCCTACTTCCCTTATTGGCTCCATGCCTCAGGAAAAACAGCAATTGTAGAAACAGAAGTCGCCAGATCCCTCGGTTTGGCTCAGAGTTTAGAGCTTGATTATGTTTTTTTGTTGTTGTTGGGGATTTTTTTTTTCTTTCCAATGAAGCATACCCTGCTTGGATCCAGTGTCAGATTCTGATTAGCAAAGACCAACAAAATGAAAGCAAATGGACTTCCCTTTAACCCTAATCGCCTTCTAATCCCACTAAAAAGGATGAAAAAAAACTAATGATTCTCAGAAAGTAGTTGCATCAACTCGTGCTGACTCAACTCACAGCAAGTATGGTTTCTGGGAAACCACTATTACATCAGACACAGACAAGGTACATTAAATGTCAAGACAGACCACAATTTGCCACGTCATTTTGTATGTTGGTGGATCAGAACTATTGACGTTAAAAGTAATTTGTTTGATTCAACCAGGTTCCTGGAACATCTACCATTGTGTAATAGTTCATGACATCAATACTGATGGTGATTTGGGTATAACCATAAATAAATCATGATTTGGTTAAGACTTCATATTATCATCAATGGTACTTATTCACTATTGCATCCCTGTTTAACATGTTAACTTATCAAATATGAGAATGTTGACAAAAAAAAGTAACTATGAAGGACCAAATGCTAAAAGATGTAATTTATTGGAGTCAAATAACCTTTTCACATAAAAGACTGAGTAAATAATATTTAAAAAAGTTACTTGTATGAGGAACAAAATATCCCTGCATAAATCTACTGTCTCTATGAAACTGTCAATGGATGACACTTCCTCTTTAGGTGTGACACTAGAAATGCACAAGTGCAAATATCCATTCAATTAACCATCAGAAGTATACACAACTACTATACTTCTTCCGGACCTTATGAGCATATACTGTTGCTACTCAAATTGACTTTTCTGCTTACAAAAAAAACTGACTCCATCATTTTAGTTTCTCCTGAACATTCGTAACACAAACTTTATGTTACAGTCTGCTTTATTTCCGAAAAAGCAGAGTATAGAAGCTAACCACAGCATGGTCACCACCTCAATACTGTTGCGATTCTGATCAGTCACACAAAACAGAAACTAAGTAAAAGTTTCCAAGGGGATCCTGGGTGGGTCAACAACGGCATTAAAAATACGAACTGCTATGCTAGACCAGCTTGTACCGACCTACAATCCTATAAGCTTATACATGGCCGTAGAAAGTTTCGTCTTAAGATGCAGACAAGGCTGCTGTGAATATAGACATACATAATAATAAAAATATCTTTAAAAAGGGATTTTTAATATCTGAAAATTGTAGCAATAAGGTTTTTTAAACCAGGAAAAGATTTTAAAAGATGTCGTAAGCCCTTTGATGAAAACAGCTCAACAGGATTGTCCTTTTGGAGTTGACATTTGAATTACCAGTTTGAAGGTAGATTTCTTGAATGGATTTTGTTAAGAGCAAGTAAGAAACAATCAATAACCAGGTCAGTATGTTCATCGACATGTGTTTACTCTATGCTCAATATCAGGTGGCACACATTTAACAAAGAAGGTTGGGACACCAAAGCAAAATGTCACTTAGGGTGAGGTTAAGGAAATCATTATTATAATATGGGACCAGCAGAAGAGTGAGGCCAAAAATACAGACCAATTGTGATACATGTGTATGGTCACATGTTCCCAAATAAGCTTAGATTAAAACACATCCAATGAAGTGTCCAATACCTTAAAATTTTCATAGGAATGTAAGCAACAACAGTCTATAAAAGCCAGGATTGCAACATAAGAAGTGTTTTGAAGCTTTCCTATTTGATTGTAAATGGTTAATTTCTGTTCTAACCAAGCCATAGTCGTGCTATATGATAGAAATGTTACCATCATATTGTACAATTTACTGCTTTGTACAACTATGAAGTCATACTGTTAAGGGCAGAATAGGGCACAGAGTAGAATAAATTCCCCTGTCCTTTGCTGCTTTATGGTTTCATTCAAGAAATGAGCTGCTTAACAAGTTCTGAAAAATCTCCTAATAAAATGTCCTATTTTTCCAGCTAAATTTGCTCTGATAAAAGCCAAACAAGGGCTAGAAGAGGCTAATGGCCCGCCAGTCAGATACCTTTCACTGCTCACCCTCACCACCACAAGCACGTGGTCCAATTAAGGTTCTTCAGCTCTCCACACTACACAGTCTGCCAAGGTCTGGACAGTCTGGTCAAAGAGGGAAATGCTGCTCTGTCAGACATTGGTGGTGGATGTGGTCACTTCATCATCTGTGCCTGGGGCCAAGAGCATAGAGCTATAAAAGGCAGAGTGGCCAGATCTATACCCTACTACTACTCCTTTAATATGGGATTTGAACTAACTGTGAGTTAGAGTGTGTGCTTCTGTGTGGGTGTAGCAGAGTGTCTCAAAATTACACTTGCAGCAAGCTCTAAGCTCTGTTATAACATAGCAGCCTTTTACCAGTGAACCATAACACTGACCTACAGCTTCCTGGTAATGGAATGTTGCTCTGGCATGAAAATGCCTGTTAGAGCTAACAGGGTCACAATTTCACGCTTGCATAATGTATCTTGGTCATGGTTACACTGTATCAAATTAGATTTAACGTTTTCCCATGTAGCAGATCTTGGTATGTGACTTAAAAAACTATACGTTATTAACTGAAGGTGAAAAAGTTCTGCATAAATTAAAGGATGCCACTCCACAAGGTTGTTGGTTTGTATGGCGTTTGTTTAGCATGTGAAACAGCCTTGCAGCATTCAGGAAAAGTCTTTTGTACATGAAAGGTCACCATAGCTGCAACTAAGAAAGCAACTGTTGAAACATGTGAGTAACTTCCGTAAGCAAAGCAGGGTAGACAACTTTCCTATCAATATGTAAAGGGCTATGACGGTTAATCTACTACTAAGATAACACTAAACATTCAGCCAGAGGTGCAATGCAATGGTTTCTTTTGAACCATGTTGATGAATTTCGACGGTGCGATTAATGCAATTGAGTTTTGAAACAGACATAGCCTTTACCTTGAACTTTGGTTGCAATATGACAAAATGTGAAAATGTTCAATGGGTAAGGATTGTTTTGAAATGTAATCCAGGATTAATATTAATAACGGTGGTTTAAGGATAGTAAATGAAAAAGAAAATTACGTAATTCAAAGAGCTCAACAATTGCATGGAAATGAGTCATTTTAGTTTGGGAATACTCTGAATTACTTCTTATTGTCTTTACAATGTTTAACCAGAAATACAGTCATACAGTCTCTTGTCATTGCTGGTATATTCAGTAGTTTGTTCCAGACAGAATACAAGTACTATTGTTCTGAGGTTTCAACTGCATCATAGACTTTTGACAGGAAAACAGCTACAAGCCAGGAAAACTCACCAAACATCTATCTGTGTTTTTCATTCTATTGCAGTAGATCACCACATTTTTGGTTGTGGTGTTCTTAGTGTTCTTAGAAAGCTACATGTACAGTAGCTTGGATGTCTAAAAGTGGCCTGAAGCAGAAACTGTGGATGAAAGGCAGCCAAATCCCTGCAACTCTTACTTTCCACTCAAGCCTGTGTTTCTATACTTATTAGGTAAAGGCAGGACACTAAGAGCCAGTACTTTTCACATGTGACTATTTTTCTTACTCACTTTTTTCTTATGTTCACAAGTATTTTCGGTTATGTGTTTATCGCTGATTATATTTTGACCCTGTAAATTTCTATGAGAAGTAATTGTTTGTTCCCATGTAGAGAAAATGTGTGATAGAGAATTTGATTAGAGAGGTTGTAATACTTGCTACTGAGGAAAGTTCAAACTAGAGGGTAGATTACGTTGTTACAAAAACAAGATGAAGTGGAACAAATTTGTCACCTAGTACCCAGCGATCCACTGCTTTGAGACTGAGGCTCATTTTTCCACCCAAATAAGCAATGTCATAGAGCTGACAGAGCAGTGTGGCCTAACAAGGAACAGGACTGTACAAGTGTGCTTATCATTGAGAAATGGAGAGAGGTAGAAATGGCTTTATTTGAAAAATAGCTTTGTTGTGATTAAGGTATTCTGGATCAAGGCTTTTATGGAGTATTGGAATCATTGTCACTTAAAAAACTGAAATCCTGTTTTCAGGTGCACTGTCAACTTTTTTTATTCACATCCCAGCACACTGGGCTGTCAAGTATTCCAGAGGAAGTTTCTACCTTTTATTTTCATGTCTGTGGCTTGCAAAACATCAATTGAAGCGTAACTCAATATTTTTTTCTAAATAATTTTGAGTTTTAACTAACAGAATAAATCAAGTTTTGGAATAATGTTCACAGATAAAAAGACAGAATTCACCACAGCAAAACTAGCTCTCCCTGTCATAATGAGAAGCTGTAATCAAAGAAATTATGTAAAAAAAAAAAAAAAGCCTAACAGTGTAGTGATTTTTGCCTTCTTAAAATGAAATTAAGTGAAAATGTATTAAGTTTCACTTAACCAGCATTTAATTAATTTTTGATAGAATGAGAAACGATGTCATTAGATCTCAATGTCTGCTATAACTAGACAAAATGACTCATTACCTTTTCTATCAGTGTCCCATAGGAGAGATGTCACAGTACAGAATCTTAGCAGTGGTCTGGGAAGCGTTGCTGTAGCTCGGGTGAGCAGCATGGGGCATCACTATTGTAACTCCTCCGAGAGAATGTTGACAAAGTCTAGAGAGATCCGTTCTTACCTATATATAAGGCATCCTTGAACCCTTGCTAAGGCCAGCTAAATGAAATACAGTAGGCTCGAGCATAAAACTGCTGCACCAGCCAAAGTGATTTTACTGAAACGCTTAGGTACCATTTTGGAAAACCCCCAAACATTGTGACCTGACATCTTTCTCAAACATATATGCAGAAACAAGGCAAATTATGCAGCAGATGGAAAGGAAACACTAAGACAACCTGTGGACAAGACAAGACATAATTTCTTTAAGTAAACCAAAAAGTAAAAACGTTTTAAAAACAAAATGATTAAACAAATTCCAAGACACATTAAAATGACAGAAATGTGGAGAGCATCAGGCGTTCTACTATGATGAGGAGGTGAGCTTTTACATTAGTGCGTTTTGTGCCAGCAAATAAAACTGAAGTACCTTGGAGCCAACTCAAGGTTAGGGGCTGAGATATGTTACCGTGATATGTAAAACTGCATGTTAGATAGATTAAAATGACTGCTGTGTATAAAGAAAATAGCTCCTATAGATGTGCACAGCCCTATCTCTCCATATTTTATTCAATATATTTAGAGCCTGGAGTTGAACGTAGAGTAAACACTCGGCAGCAGATCTTTGTTGAATACAATGCATTCTGTCTCTAGTATAAATAGTAGATTGAATTGTTATATTCCCATTTGCTGAAGAAAAAGCACGCTTATTGAACAGTGAATGAGCAGAGCGAGGGTGGTATTTTTCTTCATAAGTAGTGGTGTATTAAGATGTAATGGAAAATATTTCTATTGGTATGAGATCCTGATATAGAGGCATGTACTCTGTAATCAAAACTGTTTTTCAATGTGTCAAAATATTTCATTAACCCCTAAACCACTGAAACCATTTCTATGGCACCCTTTTAGGTAATTGGTAGAAAACAGTGAATAACTAGTAATGATACTTGAGGGTGGTTCTGCTTCAGGACTTCTCATCAGTGAAAAAACAAAGGGATAGTAAAGTTTTGTAAAACATAAATGTAAAACATCTTAATCTTTAGTGCCAATCATAAAATATTCAAATTGATCAGAGCTAAATTGGATATTTGCACATTGAGTAGAGACTAACAAAAGCATAGTTTGAGATTATTACAACATGTTCTTACGGAAAAAAAAAACATATTTTTTTTAATACCACAAAATATGAAATGGAAACACATTGATTGATATAATCTTCACATATAACTATGGGTGTAATTAGAGCCGATTACTGGACTAGTTAAAACCACTTGTTTATGACACCTTTAATGAACCTCCAAGGATTTTTATGAATGCATTTTAGAAGCTCGAAATATTTGGCAATGATATAGAAAACACTGACAAGAATATTTTGACTGCATTAAGATCACCTTTGAATCAGGCATGCATAGAATAACACACATTTACAAGCTGGATTGAACTAACAATTTTGGGAAAACAACCAAATTGGGATTTATTTTGACTCAAATTTAGTCTCATCTTTCAATGGCTTTTTGTGGACAAAATGAATGTAGACAACTTAACCATCCCACATTCCTCCTATTTTTGTGACTTAAAGAACTGGCAATGACCTCAATGAGTCCTAATGAAACACTGCTAGGAGTAAAATGTAAATAATTAGCAAAGAAAATATCCACATATGGGATAACACTCCAAAGAGGTAAGAAAGTAACAGGCTAGAACCCCCAGTCCGACTGCAAAACTATACCAAACAGAGCAATTACAGAAAAAACAGCTTCCATTTGTAGAGCCAGAAATTCATATTTCTCAGATGTTCCCAGAAGAATCTGAAAAAAAGGGTTGAAAAATCCATGAAATTGATAAAAATATAGAAAAGGCTGCAAAATATGTAAATGGTTTGGAGCAATTAGAAAAGAAAAGGCGTTTTATGAGAAGTTACCTGAGAAGGTATGAAAATGTAAAAAAAATTTCAAGGTGTGTCACTCAGCATCAAATAGTGGGTAATAAATAATTACACACTACATAATCCAGTTTGTCATTGAATTCAGATTTGTGGAATAAACTTTGGACCAATAGATGTTTCAAACTTACAAACCAACTGTAATTACATAAAAAAGTATATTTATTCCTCTTCTGCGGTTTTCAGACAGTTGTTGTTTTTTCCTCCCTTTAGACATATTCCTTGCATGCCCACTTTAGCTTTTGGTCGTGCGGTGTTTGGCTGAGTGTTCACTGTGGGGATGGTGGGAAACCATCTCTCCACTTATAACTAATACCCACTGGAGTCTCTAAACACAGCCACGGTAGAGTGGACCCAACATCCCTGATGAGAGAGAAGGTGGGGGTACTGTGGGGAAGGACAACTGATTGTTTCGGCCTGCAGCATCAAGTGATAGGCTGCTAAATATTTGCAAAAATGAGTCTGTGTACACCTAGTCATTATGGTAATGATCATCTCTTAAAGTCTGACGTACAGACAAATTGCTGTGGTTACAGTGCACTGGGAGGGATGAAGGTCACAGAGTACATCCACTGTATCAAGGAATCATCCGCATGTCCTAGCGTGACTTTGCTCCCAAAACATTTTTGGTTTTCCTCTTATTTTCTTCTGTTTCAATAGTCTAGTAAAAATTTTGCAAAACAGTCTGTTAGCACAAAGTCCAATCCTACTATTTTTTTTTAGGCAAATTGGTTTGAACAAGATTATGTCAAAGCCCAAAATGGCCCCCTAAAGTACCCCCTTAAACCTTTTTCACTTTTGTCGTACTCATAAGAACCTATTTAAATGGATTTTATACAAAAGGATAGATTGAAAAAACTATATCCAATAAAATTAAAAAAAAAACATTGCAGTATGCTAGAGAACATTCGAGAACACGCAGCATCTTGAAGACATAAAACAACTGAAGTTGATGGTTGGTGGAAACGGCAAATTACGCGATTTCGGTTTAATACCCCATTTAGTCAAGTGTGCATCACCAAAAACTTGTTTCTCACTACAACTGTAAAAACTCAGGGCTAAAGAAGAATTACCCAGACAAAAAGCTGAAAATGTACACCACCTGGGACTCTTTCGGCAGTTACAGGCATAGCACCAATCCTGATGATAAAGCATAACTGTCAGTGTTGCAGCAACGCTCCTGGGTCTTTATTAACGGTCGACAGAGATGGAGCAGGAAAGAGAGAGTTTGTACTCTGGGGATTAAGTAGGGGTCAATCATGTGGGGTTAAAAACAAATTTGCACATCTGTCATATTCTACTGTAAACCAGTGTAGACCTGCTTCCAGGACCCTTGTGGTCTCTGCTTGGTGGTTAGTTGACTGTTTTGTAATATTAGAGAGAAGATAGTAAAACGTAACTGCTTTACAGGAAGTCAAGATAAGGGATTATGTTTAGTCTCTGTATGCAGGGAGGTGGAGGCAATACTACCAGCTGTCTACTTAAAGGTTATATGCACATTTCTTGTTATTGTTGCTGTGAATGTTTGAGAAGCTTCTGTCAAACACTCATGTATTAAGTTACAGTTTAAACGAAATTATCCAGTCTAAATGTAAATCCAGGCTTTATAAGGCAAACCAGGAAAATGTTAATACATTCCTCCAACAGTAGTTTCTAACGATTTAGTTTAGTGAAGTACACCCTAACTCAGAACCCCTACAAGACCTGCACTCATCCTGTAATTCATGCAGGACTCTTTGGTGCTACTTTAACAGTTCTGTAATATAAAACTGTGCTTCACCATGCTGGACCCTAATAGAATTTTTTTATTTTTTTTTTTATTTCAAAAATAAAGTATTCTGTCAGATGCAATACATTTAGATTCTTCCCAGACACTAGGTGACAGTATGCCAAATCTCGACACTTTGCCTGCATAAAAGAGCCAAAGAGAGATGTTGTACATATAATTATTTTCAAAACCACTTTATGTATTTTAAAAGGGAAATTTGAACTCATATTAATCAAGTATCTCTAAAGTGTTACTGAAAAAAATGGATTTCTGGTGACAGACTGTCTGACAAGCTGTTGACCAGTACTACTAATCCACCTAATTTACTTTTGCCATTACTTTTTAAATATTAGTTTGCCACTCCGGTTTGAAAGCTGGGACAGAGATACGTCCTCTTAAGTGTTATGAGAAATCGAAATGATTTAAACCTTCTTGCTTCTACCTCTGCTGTGCATGCCAGAGCATCCAAAATTAGAGAGAATATTGTCCAAGCGTGCAAAACAAATCAGAATGTAATAGGGCTCCTTCCAGCTGCTACCATGAATGGCATAATTCTACAGAAAGATTAAGTAATTTAAAAAAGATGCAATTGTGTTTGTAGGGATATTAGAAACAGACAAAAAAAATATTTCTCCTGATTCGCCAAGATTTGGGGCAGCTGTGGGGTCAGTCTCAGTAATAAGGACGGAGTAAATAAATTAGTCTCAACTGGGTGGTTCAGAATCGGCATGCAGCATTCTGTAATGGAAGCTTTTCTCATGAAGAAAGAAAGCCATTCTGAAAATGTATTCACACTACAACATGTCTACCAGTGATTATAACCCATAATGTGCCTCACTGGATAAAAACTTATTTCTAATCTACAATTAGAAAAAAGAGGATTTGTATCTCCTGGGCAGAATCATTTATAATAAATTAGAAACTATTCTGCAGCAATTTCATTCAGCACTCATTGTTAATTTAAATTTTTGTCAGTTACCATCTTACTTTCTAAGAAATATAATCGTGAATAACTAGAAAGAGTTGGGGCAAATCTCCTTTCCTCAGTGAAGCACAGTTTGGCTTCATTTCTCCATCTGTAACAGCCGACTTATGTCCTCCATCTGTTATCTTATTGTGGGCAGTTAAAGGACAACGTGGCAACATTTTGAAAGCTAACTCACTCAGCCATAAATCTCATTACTGCAGGCAGGATCAAAGTGTGTGTGCCTGTGAGTGCACAGCGACTGTCTATTATAGTGATTTGGCTCTGATGTTGGACTCCAGATCTCTTTTGATGGGAAAATTATTGGCAATGTCTGACTGAAATGGAGGGAAAAAACAAGGTCATAAAAATGTATTCAGACTACTAATTTGTTTTTGCAATCAAAAGGTAGATCTTATTGTTGTCATAACAAAATGGATTTTAATTAGATTTGACATATTAGACCATCAAAATGTTCATTGTTTATAACAATGTCATGATGAAGAAGCTGAACATTGAAGACACATACTTTAATAAGATCAGGGAACAAATGTAAAAACTTTGAGATGCTAACTGTGAACAGCCAACAAGCAAACCGAAAATGCCAAACGTACATAACACAGGGACAAATAGAAATCAGGCAATCAACAAGACACAACCTTTAGGGAGGGCAGGAGAAACAAAATTACAACTCAGAGTTTGGAAGGGTGACCAGGAGGTTGCCTCATACAGAGGTCAGGAGGCTGACGGTGCCGGTCGATGCAAGAAGGAACGGAGAACCCTGAAAGTTGAGGATCACTGAGAGGCTCTGGAGCTAGAATAAACTTTTATGGCTCCATCTTACCACAGATTTTCTATCTATGTCTCTGCAACTTATAAATATGAATTCCTATGGCTTTAGGGTTTAGCTTTCATGACACTATTCCAAAGAAAGGCCACGTTTACAAAATAAACAAATCTAAAGTAAAGTTCATATTGGAAAGAAAAAACATTTGTAAAAAATAGACAGCCGACTTTACATCAGCAAATTTGTCAGAGAAGCAAATTATGATTTCTGTGATGTGTTTTGTTTTATTTTTTTGGCCACATGTGGGATGCTCAGCTTTAAGTATCTTATAATGATGGGCTGTCTGCCTTGTATATGATTTCACTTAGACATTGCTGTATTCAGCAGCTTTTTGAAGCCAGAGTACTGCAGTGCCAGCTTAGATAATGTCCACTGTGGATGAATAAATCATCATGAGAAATTCAGAATTTGACAAGGAACGCTGTGGATTACTTCTTTTCACTGAGGGTCTTTCATCAGCCTTTTATTTGTTTCCTAAAGTAAATACTTTGACATTAAAATATTGCTCTGGCCTTGCTATCTGAAAATATTTTAATCAACAGGAAAGCAGTTTGGCACCATGTTGGTAAAGAATTTGCTGACAAAGATAGATGGCAATCTGAGAGGACTTCTTCAGTGCAATGACATCTTTAAGCAGTAGTCTAAAGATGTCAGTGAACATCTAATTGAAAGCTTTCAATATAAGAAATTAAGAGCTTAATCATTCCCTTCTCTTTGTTACTTAAAGTGCCTTGCAAATGTATTTTGCCCTGTTGAACTTTTCAACATTTTGCCACATTTCAGGCTTCAAACATAAAGATATAAAATGTAAAAAATTTTTTGAAGAATGAACAACAAGTGGGACACGATCCTGAAGTGGAATGAAATTTATTGGATGTGTCAAACTTTTTGAACAAATTAAAAACTGAAAAGTGGGGCGTGCAATATTATTCGGTCCCCTTTACTTTCAGTGCAGCAAACTCACTCCAGACGTTTAGTGAGGATCTCTGAATGATCCAATGTTGTCCCAAATGACGGATGATGATAAATAGAATCCACCTGTGTGTAATCAAGTCTCATAAATTTACCTGCTCTATGATAGTCTCAGGGTTCTGTTCAAAGCACTGAGAGCCTCCTGAAGACCAAGGAACACAACAGGCAGCTCCAAGATCATTCGGTGGGGAAGTTAAAAGCCGGATTTGGAAACAAAAGGATTTCCCACGTTTTAAACATCCCAAGCAATGGAAGGAATATCAGACCACTGCAAATCTACCAAGACAAGTCCGTCCCTGTAAAATTTCATCTTGAAGAAGGAGAAGACTGATCAGAGATGCAGCCAAAAGGCGCATGATCACTCTGGATGAACAGCAGAGATCTACAGCTGAGGTGGGAGAGTTTGTCCATAGGACAATCAATCATACACAGCACAAATCTGGCCTGTATGGAAGAGTGGCAAGAAGAAAGCCATTTCTCAAGGATATCCATAAAAAGTCTTGTTTAAAGTTTTCTTCAAGCCACCTGGGAAACACCAAACATGAGAAAGAAGGTGCTCTGGTCAGATGAAACCAAAATTGAACTTTTTTAACCACAATGCAAAACGATATGTTTGGCGTAGAAGCAACACAGCTCATCACCCTGAACACACCATCCCCACTGTCAAACATGGTGGTGGCAGCACCATGGTTTGGACCAGCTTTTCTGCAGCAGGGACAGGGTAGATGGTCAAAATTGATGGGAAGATGGATGGGGATAGAATGGCCAAGTCAAAGTCCAGACCTGAATCCAATCGAGAATCTGTGAAAAGACTGCTGTTCACAAACACTCTCCATCCAACCTCACTGAGCTCGAGCTGTTTTGCAAGGAAGAATGGGCAAAAATTTCAGTCTCTCGAAGTTGCAAAACCGATAGAGACATACCCCAAGAGACTTGCACCTGTAACTGCAGCGAAAGGTGGCTCTAAAAAGTATTAATGCAAGGGGGCGGAATAATATTGCACGCCCCACTTTTCAGTTTTTTATTTGTTAAAAAAGTTTGACACATCCAATAAATGTCATTCCACTTTATACTGTGTCCCATTTGCTGGTGATTCTTCACATTTGATATCTTTATGTTTAAAGCCTGAAATTTGGCAAAAGTTTGAAAAGTTCAAGGGGGCTGAATACTGTCACAAGGCACTGCAAGGTGAAGCAAAGCTAGGAATCCCCTTTTGTGAACCTAAAAGCTAGCATAGTTTTTCATGCGGCCCACAAAGTTTTTTAATGCATTGAAAAAATAGTTACTAATGTGACTAAAAATGGCTCAGATATACAAAACCATTGGGTTTTATAGGCACCTGTGCTACCCCATATATTGTGAACTTGTCAGCTTTTACTTGAGTACATGTCATTTTTATATAAAATGAGACATCAACCAACAGTGCAGACACAAATAAACCACCAGACATTACTTTTTACAAAATGTGAAAGTGGTTGTAGATATTCTCAGATATGTATTATAAATGTTCAATTTTTATATTTTCTGTTTGTTTTAATACAGCAAATGGTCACTTTAAAAAACAAATGGAGTTCCATAGCATAATGATAAAAGTTCATGAAGCACAGAGACGTCTTTATGTATTTATGGCAGTACAAAAAATTATAAAGTGATGTTCAATAAAAAAAGAAAACAATATGAGCTGACTATATTTAAAAACATCTGATGAATACTGAGCATTGAAACTAAGAAACTAGTGCTTAAGGGCAAATAAAATATATCTCTTATTTTCCTAAAAAAAAAAAAAAAAAAAAAAAAGGTGTAGCTAACCACAGTGTAGCAAGAGGAGCTAAGATGATAAAGACAAACAAATCCACAAATGCAAAAAACTCAGCATTCTGGTACACACAAAAATCAGGGGGATGTCCAAAAATGGCAAGACGATAGAATCAAACTTAGGGTTACTGCCTTAAATTTAAATTAAGGGTTGATTTTTTCATTTAGCTATTCTTATAGACACAGGTATTATGCATATTTTAGTCACCAAGTGTGTGTGTGGGCTTCAGACTGTGTGTGGCCGAAGTATGGAGTAGTAATCGGTACTGATTAGCACCGAGAATGTTTGATATCTTATAACCTTAGACTTAATAGAGATCCACACTTGATAGCCAAGCTCAGATACTTGTAGTCATGTGGTAATATGATAGAAACACAGAACTAAGTTTGAGAAACATTTCATAGTTTTATTTCTTAGAATGTGTGAAAAAATATCTGGTAATATAATAAAAATGCAAAAATAACTTGAAAGTTTGCAACTATAGACCAACTTGTTTAGCAAAATATGGTCATTGTTAAAGAAAGTCAGTTTAACTCTTCCTTTTTCAGAATGACCATTTTTACCCTAATTCAGCGTGATTTTCGTGAAGCGTCGTTCCACAGAAACTGTGCTATGACAGGTAAATAAACATTTTTGTAATGGACACTTAGGAATTATTATGTTCTGGCACTAAGAATGGGCATCGTGCCTATTAGGCTTAAACATCTGGATGGTAGTTTTGGCTCTATGTATTTTATTTTATTTTTTATTTTTTGTATTATTGGAGTTCCCCAAGGATTGCAACCTGGTCCATTAATATTTTCATTTAATAACCTTCCCACAGTAGGTTTCAATGATTTAATGACATCTGATAAACAACTCAGGAACTATATTTTTAGTCTAATTATTTCCATTTCACCCACCTTCCATACTGATCTTTACGAAATGAGAAGAATTTTGTTAAGATTTATGTAGTCCTGTATCTAGAAAATGCTGAGAGCTTCATGCCCTGATAAAATAAAAGCCTCCACCTCCCACAGCTCACAGCTGTTAGGATCACTTTCTTTCTTATCTGCCAGTGACCTGATAGAGAAAGCAAAGGGGAACTGAAGGTTGAGTGTTGATTTCTTTCCTCCCTCGCTTTGATCAAAAAACCCAGAGATCAGGCTCCATCATCCACTGCTTAAGTTGTGTTAAATTTTTAACTGCAACACAGCAACCCTTTTACCTTGTGGGTGTTTAACAATGGTTTCTATAACAGAATACACAGAAATATCATTCATTCTCTTTCAGCAAACCTAAATCTCAAAATCTTAATTCCTGTAGGTTTTTATTTTACATTAATTAGGGTCAATTAACAACTTTGTATTTATGTTAGCTATCAAGCCACCCAATAAGGTTCATGCTAGAGTCTAGCATGAACGTTATTGGGTGTAGCAGCTAGACTATTTGAGAATTATTCGTCAGCAAGTATTCCAAGCTTCCATGGTGGGCGATGACAGTACATCATGTTATCCACTCTCAAAATCGTGTGTGTCATTTGTATTAGGAATTTTAAAACCTACATCACAGACAGGATGAATGGGGTGAAAACTTCTCCTCCATCAACCGGACTTGCTCTAAGACATTACTGTTGTACATTTCGGGTGACAAACTATTACTCTGCAGCCATTATCTGTTAGTAGGCTGGAAGGAAACAGATTTTGACTCAGGATTCAAAAATTTTTCTGAATCAAAGATGAGAAAGTAATGATTGCAATACATTATCTGAACATTTGTGGTCCACCACAGCGCAGCTAGCTGCAAAACCCACATCATGATGAAAAGGCATGTGTGGCAGTTAAAGTCATTAAAGTCCAATTGGTATATTCAGCTGTTATTTTCTCATGGCATCCACAGATGCTGAAACCCTAACAGATGAGGTGACATTCTTCTTTACATGGCTTGAAATGTCTACACTTTCTCATGGCTCAACAATTAAAGCTCCTCAACAAGTCGTCTTATCAACTGTTCATTTATTTTAACTTCATAGCATGATCGAAAACAAAACTAAAGGGATCAATAAGGTTTAAGAGTTTTGTTTTCTTTTGTAAAAGGCTATCTTTACCTTGAAGATACTGGTAATAGTTTCCATATTTGCAATAAAAAGATGCCACGTGACCGTTAATTTGTTGAAAATGTAAGTAAAAAGTAAGAGTAGTGAAAACTGTTCCGATGTACAATTAAATTCAGAAATTTTCAAACCCCTGACAGATTATCTAATGGGCTCCTTAGCTTGTTATTGTTTTAACCACATGATTCTTCTGAAAGGATGAAATAAAATACAGTCTTAGTGTCCAAACAAGAGTCCTGACCCTTAACTAAAAGGGACTGGAACTCAAAAATATTCACAGGGTCAAACCAATAAGCAAAAAGCATTTGTGTCAAGGTAAGATCTTGAATTTTTCCAGAGAACCCAGGCTGATGGAGGTCAGCTCTCCCTATTATGCCCTCCCTAAATCAGCCTCTGGTTTTAGAAAAGGTAAGAGTAGTTCAAAAAATGACTTAATGGCCTGGAATGAAATGTGTGACCGGCCAGTTGCAGGATTTAAAGATATGGATGAGACCAACACAGTAAGAAGAAGAGTTTTTTTTAATTATTATTATTTCATCCATTTCCATAGACAGCAACTAAACTAAATTGATCTTATCCAACATTATATATCTTTAAACGCTTTTGTGTTAAAGCATTCGGTTTAATCATGTTTAATAAAATTGACAAGATGAAGAACGATTAAAAACAATGAATCAAAATTTGCTTTTAAAAATGATTAGAGTCAGAATGTGAACAAACATAAAACAACATAATTCTATTTTATATTTTTCAAAGCTTGTACTTTAATGTGTTATTTGTTTACTGACATGACGATGAAATGTAAAGTTTTGAACTGACTTACAATGGTCTTAGACTTGTAAACCACAATCTCTTTGTTTTTTCTACAAATTAAACAATAAAATATTCCAAATCAAGTAAAACTAAAAGCCTTGGTTTTAGAAGAGGATCAGCTGTATAATCCTGCTGTATTTTCCGGATCAGTTCAGCATGGGGTCACGGTAGAGGATTAATACTACTACTGCAGTCTGGATCACTAATGGAGAATCTAAGAGAAGGAGGTACAGCTGGGCTGGGTTTCTCTAAAGTCACAGCAGATGTACTAAAAAACATATTTCTCTTTATTTATAAGAAACTATAAAAACATGTAGGTCATTGTATTAAGTTTCTAGTTTTTTTTTTCTAGTATGTTCAAGTTGGGACAGGGTGGTGACCTCCTTTTATACAACAACAAACATTAAAGCACCTGGAGAACCATAATTACGCTGACATTTAATCAAAACAAAGAAGGCAGAAAATCTAACAAAAACAAACATTCATGCATCCTTTCATTGGCTCTAAATGACAGTGATTTATTGCAGACTGCATGCATATTGTACATATTAAAATGATTTTAATGTCATGTACAAACAGTGCTCTAAACAATCGCAAAGTATTAACAATTGCTAAAATAAAAAGAGAAAATTTTCCTGCAGGATGCTTCAAATCAGAGTTTTGCAAACAAACATAACCAGAAAATCTCCAAGTGAGCAAAGAAGTGATGCTTGTTCCAAATTCAGTCAATAAAGTAAATATAAATAAATAAAATCACAGCCTGCAATGATTCAAGCTTACTTGTTTGGCATGCAAATCAGCGTTGGAAGACAGGTTAGGGCTGGCAGCTGGGCTGGCAGCGGGGCTACCGGGGGCGCTACGGCTTCCCCCAGCCAGCATCGTCCGCACTGAAGCAAACCACTTCATGATCTTGATTTAAAAGGCTTTCACTTAAATGTGTCCCAAAAATGTCCAGAGAAAAACTCCAGAAAGAATTACTACAGATTAGCAAAAAAAAAACTAAACTTGTGGAAAAATGTACAGGTGGTTGGGTTAGGTTTAGCCGGCAGCATCAGAGTTAGTTGCTGGGAGCAGTTGCTATTATCTCATTCACTCTACGTGAGTCTGTACATGCACATACACTATGACACAGATCCAGCAGGGAAATACTTTTACATTGCATGAAACTGTACAATACCCACGGACACATGCATCCCCCACTACCCTAGTGACACACAATCCTTCCCCCATCAACGTATCACCATCTGTCACTTTCTCTATATCCCCCCACTCCTGCAGGCAAATTACTCCAGCTTAGCATGCACACACACACACACACACACACACACACACACACACACACACACACACACACACACACACACACACATACATCTCCTGCTGTGATATATTGCATGTCAACCTGTGATGGAATGAGTAAATGAAAAGTTGAAGGTTTTGTCCAGAGTTGTATGGTTATCAGTTTAATGGTAAATGAATGGATTTACAGTGCATGGTCTCTAAATGAAACACATTACTCAACAAAAGCCTAAATACACAAAATTACCTCTGTCTTCTTATGAAGAGTTTAGAATAACTTAGTTTAGGTTTATCCTGTCTTAATATTTTAAATGCTGAACTAATATCTTTATGCTGTTGCTTAAAGATATTCTTACAGTCACCTACTGTTATCTAACTGGCATGAAAACAAGTTTTAGTTATTTGAGGGTTTGTTTTGATTATATTTTTTACATTTGTTTTTCTTTTCAATCTTTTCTTTTATTTCTCATGTATCAGTGCTGCTTTTTAAGCCTATGCGGCCTTTCTGACCCATGTCGAATATGGTATTATTTTTTTTTTACCATGAAAAAAAACCCATTTAATTCAGCCCCTCACGTCAGCTTCAATGCAGTCAAGAGGGATAGATGTTTTCTTAGGTACTTCTTTAGCAGCTTTTAACACAAAAATTGATCCCAATCTTTTTCAGCAAAATAGCTCAAACTGAAACTAGGAGAGCATCTGTGAGTATTGATGTTCTACTGCTGTTGAGGATTTTCTAGCCAATGTATGTCAGCTGTTTACTTCAAAAGCACTTTTCTGAATCCCAAACCATGTTTATACATCATATGAATTCTCCTTTTTGGATTTTTTTCAATTAGTCAATATAGTTGTTGTTATAGCTGTGGGCAGAAGGAATCAGTTAGATACCTGTGTAAGTATCCGACTAAAGTTTACTTGTTGTGGAGTAACTGTATAGTAAGAGTATCTGTCATGTCTAAAATGCTGAAGGCCTGTTTGTTGGTATGTTGGCGAACCAACTTTCAAACTTCATACATATTCCTTGTATTAAGCACCATCGATCTTCCGATCAGCTCTGACCAGATTCCCTATTCCGTCAAGGAACACGCATCCCCACAGTGCGATGCTTCAACACTGTGTTTCAACATGGGGATAGTGTGTTTAGGGTGATGTTTAGTGTTAATATTTCACCAAACACAGTGATTCCCAGACACAAAGACTTAAACTCTGGTCTCACCAGACCACTTCCTTCCACATGTTTGCTGTATCCCCTAAAATGTATGTGCTGAACTACACAAATGACGTTCTTGTCTGAATGAAAAACAAGACGACACCAGCACAAGTGGATATTGCATCACAGCATCCTTTGTGGTCGAAGCCTTTGTATAATATAAACACACTAGCGCTGTATTTTCAAGCTCTGCATACATAAATGATTACCAAACAGAAGGAGAACATTCACACACGGTGGATGAATCATTGGTCTAATAAGTAGAAATTGACTTGATTCTTCGTAAATTGATTCAACAGTGTATTTTAAGTCCATATGACCGGCCTTTTATTAAAACCACACTCTGATCACACAGGCCTGTGTTTTTAATATCCCAGCTGTACGGATCAAACACAGCGACACATGGTCACAAATGTCAATGTTGTACATCTCCAAAGAAGATAATCCCCCTGCAGAGCTTTACAAGGAGATGGCTCTCATTATTAATGGTCAGAAGCACCCCACAGACAAAACACAGAGTGGAAAAGTGTGTGTCATTGAGCAACTAAGTGTGTATGTGTGTGGCCTAGCATGGAGAGACATGGCCATATGTGGAAGCCAGGCTTTGCCGCAGTGAGTGCCTGTGTGATACTGGAGAGGATATGGGCTGAAACCTCTGCTTAATTCATCTCTTAATCCCCTGTCCCAGCATGCCATTGCTTATGGCACAGTGTGGCTGAGTGTGACAGTGACAACGCAAGCGACTACACCTTTATTCTTAACTGTCACTCAGACAAAAGCAACAATTGTGATGGGGGAAAGCAGAATTAATCCATTCAAGCAGACCGTGAGATGGAAAGTGACAAGCGAAGCTTTGTTTTGAAGGCTTGCTAAACATGGCGAGGGATAAAGGATGCATGTCTGAATGTGTGTATGCATGCGAACGTGTCTATCTCCAAACAAGGAGCAGGCCTTGGGGAGACATCAGCTCTGTCTAATCTTCGACTGTGAGACGTTGTCGCTAACAAACACTGAATCATGCAAAGCGTGTCACTGAGCAAGAGTACAGGAGGAATCATCTGCAACGTGCTGCGCTTTCATGTCTTGATTCAGAATGAAGGTTCTTTTTTAACTTAATAAGCTCAATGTTGCACTGGGAAGGAGGCAATTAGACTTTGGGAATGGCAAAGACCCAAAAGCTTTGACACGAACACAGCCAGAGGCACAGGGAAATACAACCAGTGGTTGGCAGGACTGGATACAAAACTAGCACCAGTTTTAATTTGATCATGAAAATGTTACAAGAATTAATTGAGAACATGGTGGAAAAGCACACATACAAAATTACAAAGAATATTTCTTTAGGCATTATCCTTCCCTGGTTTACGTTTTGTTTATGCCCTTTAAATTGTTAATAGAGACAATTGAACGATCAACTAGCCTGCGTTATAGCTTTATTACAAGATCTTTATCTAATCCTGTACTGTATAATAGGAAATTAGAGACAAGTGTTATAAAGAGTGGAACATTGTTTTAAATGTTAGACAAATGTTACAGTCAACTACATTGTGTGGTGTAGGGTACCCTTGTCAATTCTTTGTTCAGATCAAGCAGTTGGTCCAAATTACATATCATGAAACAACCACTGGGCCTCATTAAAATCTAAACTACACAATAAAATTCTATCAAGTATTGGAACCAGAGCAGTCAGGCTGCTTCTGAAAGCATGAACTCTCTGTTACCTGGGTTCATGAACCTAAACAAGGGGAATTCACATGCTAATGAGCGGTTTTAACAGTCTTATTGATCTCTGTAGTTTGGATTATAGGAGAAGGACTTCTGACAAGACACTTGTGAAAGAGATTGCAGGGAGTAAGCTGAACCGAGACTGTAAAGATGAGAGAAGTAACAAGACTGTCTTGGTCCTGTTCAAAGCCCAGGTTATCTACTTGGTAAATAGGTGAAAAGTTCAGGGTGAACAGTTCAGAAGTAGTGTTTGACTTCTTCTAAGGAGTGACATCTTATTTTCCCAACAGTCAAAGAATCTCTTTAAAAATTCTCGACTTTAAGCTAAATCCCATCCACATCAATCCATGGGCTGCAGCTCAATTCTGTCACAATCGCAGGTCAAAAGAAGTAGCAAAAAAAGAAGAAGTCAAAAATAGCAAACTCTTCAGTGTTTTCTGTGAAACAATGTTTTGTCTTAATGCTTTTTCAGTCCATTAGTTTTTAATGTATGCATAAAGCAAACTTGATTGAAAATGAGAGGCTTAAACGGAAGGAAAGGTTGGAGGGCAAATGGCGATGGTGTGACCGATCCAGAAGAGCTATAACTTCTCTTCATTGCTCTCTTCTCCTGCATCCCTCCGATGTTTTTAGCGCTCACACCACGCTGAAATATCTCAGTGGATATTATTACTTTCTTCTGGCTCCAAAATACAGCAGACAAATGTTCTGGCATTAGGGGAGTATTTAACTTAGTAACGTGAGAAAGACAAGTTGTTAAAAGGGGGGCAGGGATGCATCTAACCTGAACACTGGTAGAGAAAGTTCTACACACAAAGGCCAGAAGTAAGTGTTAATAAATAAACTGGATGTGGAACAACGTCAGTCATTTAAATATCCAACTCTAAGTCTGTCTGGGGTAAATAATAATAGATAAGTAAATAATAAATGATCTAACTTGCTTTGATTTAAAAAAAAATGTTATGCTTAGATTTACAACATTTTAACCAGCAAAGAGCAAACACTAAGACCTTAAGGATTCCAATTGCAGCCAGCAGCATCAAAATGCTCAACGTTCAAAGCCCCTCAACAGCAAACAGAAATCTTCTCATGCTGGTTTCCTAACTAATATATCAGAAATGGCTGAGGCCAGACACACACAGTCTACCTTCATTAGTACCCGTCAGCCGCTTTGTGATTCACAGAGAACTAAAGAAAAGACAACAATCATACACATAAAGTAAGGACAACCCAGGGGGTGTTATGATGTGACTTGGATAAATGCCCAAAATCTCTTCAAATCAGAAATCACTTTGACTAATTTTTTCTGACGGTTTCTACTCATGACATCCTTGCATAAAAGTCAAAAGACCAATTCTTACACCGTCCCTGATCAAGTGATACTTTGTGCATGTTAGTGAAAACCATTAGATTGTGTAAGAGTACATGCAGTGCATTTTAAAAGTATTCAACTTTACACAATAGAAGATTGCCCCATTCTTCAGATTGGGTGAAGGGCTTCTATGAATATTAATTTTAAAGTCTTGCCAACGACTCTTAACTAGGTTTAGGTCTGAGCGTCGATTTGTTCCTTTGATCTATACAATTTCCTTTTAGCTTTGGCTAAACACCTGCCTGGTGTTAACCTGAAAGTTGTTGCTTTTGTTCCTCCAGGAATGCCCTTTATTTAGGTCCATCATATACGACCAGCATTTTTGTCCTTTCTGATAAAAATGATCAGAACCCACCTAAGAGGTAACGTGTTCAACAAAAGAATTTCATATTTAGCTTCATCTGACAGGTGAACCTTCTTTCGCATGTTTGCTATATTTCGGGGGATCTGAGTAAAGTGTAAACTATCTAAAAAAACAGGTTTGTTTTCCTTTTATTTTCGAAGTAAGCAACAAAGTCCAGTGCAAAGTTTCAGCAAAAACTAGCACAGAGCTTTTACTTCGATGCAATCTTCTCTGGTGTCATTTTCAGAGGAACATTCTGAATCTTGCTCTAACAGAGCTCTTCTTCCCACTTCCATGAGCATCTAATAAATCAAGCATGTCATCCAAAGTCAAAGCAACAGCTCTCACCTTCCACATGTTCCAGCAAGCATGCTTTCTGCGTATTTATGGATGAAATGCACTGATAAACAACTAACAGCATGACTGGGTGACATTAATGTTGCACAGGTAGGATTTAATAGTTGATGGCATGAAGCAGGGTCAGATCGGGCCGCTGTTTCACAGCACATAAATATTTATAGTGTACAAAATAAAAATGAAAAGTGACCTTGCTGATTCAACTTGGTTTTGAGCGAAATGACTGGTGTAGCTGCAGCTTGGCTGCAGTTTCAGACAGCCTTTCTTATTTGCTGCCAATGGATCCAGAGGCCACAGGGGCCTTAAGACAGTTTTGGAGGACTTTTTTCCCCCTCACCAACAGCTTTTTTGGAAAGATTCAGATGTAAACAATTACTGAGAAGAACAGTCCTGATGGGAAAAAAACAGAGGCAGATTAAATGAGTTTCATCTTCAATGTTTAAGGATCAATCGCCACAGGAAAGCGGGAGTATTATTAACATGTATTGTTGTAGAAATTCCTTCTGAAGGAAATTGTTGTTTTTGTGATATTTCTGTGACTTTGAATAGCGCCAAATATATGTGTGTATTTTCTTGCTCTCTTGTCAATTAGCTTCATATGTTTCTTAAAAATATCTAAAAACTTACATAAAAAACACTGAAGTTGAAGTATTTACATGTTTAATGTAGTATAAAGTCACCTAATTAAGCACACAGACAACCTGTGTGTGACTCCAGGGGTGATATGGTGGAGGGGGTGGTGGCATCATCATGTTGGCATATTCTTCTGCATCAAGGACATGGAAGCTGGTTAAACTGTATAAGAGGGGTCTTCAAATCCAGATTTTGAGTCTATTCAAAGGGAACATGGCTATTTTTATAATGACTTTAATACATAGCCATAGCTACAGTGATATGGATTAGATGAAGCACATTTATTGTGCTTTGATTGCCTAGTCACAGTCCAGACTTTCAGTCATTTCGAATCTGAGGTCTGCCTTAAAAATTGCTGTTTCCAAATATTTTGGGTCCATGTCGGCTTGGGTTATTTTGAAAACATTAGAAGGCACAAAGAGTAAGACAGTAAAGCTGGCAGAAACACATTGCCATTTAGCACCATAATTGCAGTAACATGGGAGTCATCAATGCCTTTCCTCCTGCTTTATTTACCATGTATAATTCACCTCCAACTTTATGATGAAGCATTACTTTTATGTCGGGGTATCACTAGACCCCAATAAACATGAGAAAATTTGTGGTTTTATAGTGTCAAAACATTTAAAAAGGTTTAGAAGAAATGTGTACGTATGACAGCATTTTCCAGTAGTTTCGCTTTCCAAAGTCAATCCTTTCTGGCTGTATTTGTTAGGATTGCGGGCCTGGACATTTATAAGAACAGGCATGTGAGCCACTGCTCCAAAGGTAAACAGTGCAACACTATAGCTGTGAAACCAAAGAACTGGCCTTTCTGAGTGCTACACACAAATATTCAACATTCCTTAAATAGACTGAAGTCATAAAATTATTAAAAAAAACTAAAAATATATATTTCTTTCATCTTCCTAACTGGCTGCTGAGAACAACTCGGTCCTAGAATAGATTTTTGGTAACGACTGCATACACCACCTGAATAATTCATTCCCGACTTTCTTCGGCGGTAGGCTGTGAAGTTTCTGCTAAGAATACAATCTCTAGTAAACACCAACTCTTTCATATGTGCATATTTAAAGAAATTTGAATAGGGCAGCTTTATAGGGTACAAATGTTTCCTGGCATTTTGGCAGCCTCAACTCTGGTTTATGTGAAACTAGGAACAGTATGCCAACAAAAGTCAAATGGTGCATTAGCGGACAGCCAACGTTAGAAATATGCTTCTGATTTCAAGCCGTCCACAGACCATCTGCTGGAACCAACATCAGCCAAAACCAGAAAAAAAATGCCCAGGTGAAACGTGGAAGAGTATCAACAGGAAGAGATGCCATGTTCAAACAAAAGATGTAAAACACTGTAGCTTTGTTTCCGTGCCAGGCTAAAAGAGAGCCAATAAAGCTTTCTTTAAAAGTTCACGATGAATTGACCCTGTCAGGCGAGTCTAGCATCTTTCATAATCTTGGTCTCGATATACCAACGAGTGTTGTGTACTCTACGTGCAATCTGACACAACATTCAAGGGTTACACTGCTTCCTTTAAGACTGATAGATAAGACTGAATGAGTAGCCAAGTTTCAGGCTTCAGGGTTTACACGGTTTAAAGTATGTTGTTTGGTTAGTCTAAACCCATTGTTCTCAAATTGTGGAACACATAACTCAGTTGAATATTTCTGTGTCTATTTTCAGGAAGTTAGAAAATGTGTTTGAAGAGAAACACAGAGTAAAGATTTTTTCTAAATTCTCAGCCCGAACAGAAATGGATGGAAATGTAAGAGTTATACTCAGAAGTGGCTGATGATACTTTGGAGCGAAGGCCTTTCCTATATTCCTGTTTTCTGTTAGAAAATCAGTGGCTTTTGCCTAAAAATATGTTTAGTTAACAGGCCAACCACAATGAACAATAAATAAGGCCAAAATGATGGCACCCTACAAGACAGACCACCTGACTGTAGTTCCAAATTTTGTTTCAGGGAACACAATTGAACCTGAAAAGTAAATCCATTGTGTTTTCAAAGTCAGTAGTTTTAAAACGTGTTTCCTTTGCTATGGGTTTTTTATATTTGAAAATATTAGCTCTCCAAATGATGAGAAATGATTGGAAAATAGATGTCAAAGATAATATAAAACATCCCACCATTCCAAAAACAAAGTCCTAACAGATTCTTTTTTTTTTGATTCCCTTAATATTCCATAATACAATTAAAAATATGTCAAGTTTGCACCTCATGCCTAAGTTCAACTACAGTAGAGGTGCTCATGGTATCTTGCAGCAATGGAGTAAAATCAACATAAAAATTGTTGACAGACAGAATACAAAGCTTCTCTTCAACATCTTAATCCCAATACTTTATTTTGTTGCTTTTTCCAGTAAATTCAAACAGATTAAAGGAATAGTTATTTAAACCTCCTCCACCCGAACAGCTTAATGACAGAATGACATTCTCAGACTTTTATTCAACCCAACTTTTATGGTTTACCAAGGATCTCTGAGTTAATGTTCTGTCTTTGGTGAAATCATACCACAAAAGCCCGCAGGTCTCATTCTTGCAGGGCAAATTGTTGTTTTTTTCCAGGGGTTGCATGCAAACAGGCACCGATATAACTCCCTGACACAGGCTTGTGTGGTCTGAGGACAACTTCCTTTGTTGGTTGACGAAAAGTAGGAATCTAAAGCACTGAACGACTTTCTAAGTGGTTGTGGTAATTATGTGGGAAAAATAAAAAGTAAAAGAGGCTCAACTCAGAACTCTAAGCCTAAACCTGAACTTTGTCAAGAAGATTGGAGATGGATAAAGGAATTTTGTTTGGCATGAGAGTCAAGTTATTGCAAACGCTAGCTTTGTTTGTATCTGGAAGCAACAAAAGTCTTCATGAAGTCATTGTTCAGGAATCAACAACTAAGGCTTTTGACTGTTGTCATATAGAAGGCGGAAATATATTAGAATTGTGGTCATTATTGTTTTATTCTCTTTCCTGACACCAGGAACAAAGTCTTCTCCCATTTATGTCATCAGAAGGAACCTTCACTCACGCATTATATATCTGGATCGCCCAAGATAGCTTGTCGTGCTGAACACTTGCCAGTTGGTAATGAAGAACAAAAGAAGCACATCTGCTGTGGCTTTGGTGAAGGAGCACCAAGAAATCCTCAAAGGAAACTCCGACCTTTTATAGTATCCATAAAAAGACCGCACTCAGTGCTGCGTTGAAAAACAAGAGGGAAAAAAGTCAAAATAATAATGTGGGTAAACAAAACTTGCTGGATGTACAGAAACATGCACGAATAATAGTTTGACTGTGCAATAAGAAGACAGCCATCAGTGGAACTAATCCTCAGGAACCTCTAGCAGATGAATCAAGAGAGGAAACTGGACACTATTATTATATCTGCAGTTTAGGAAGGAGAAAAACATGCAAATGAGCCAAAAGACTTGGCATGAAGAAGCACCAAAATGTCAGTTGTGATAGGATGAGCAAGTTCACAAAACAAACCTGGAGATGTGACTTTGTCCAACCAGGGGAGTCATAGAGCTACAATGAAGACAGTGATAGGAATGCTAACTCAAAAGATAAAATAGACTATGAGATTGAAGGAGGTACAAAAAAATGACAGTTTGGGTGAACAACCCTTGGTCTCCTAATGATGCCTAGATGTGCAAAACTACATAAATGATGATAAAGTTCATATTTAACAAGGTCGCAATACACCTTTAAAATCAGAATATTTCTGACTACATAAAGACATAAAGATAAAATTATCTGGGACATATCAATCTGGCAGTAGTTTCTCTAAGACATGTAATAACAGTAAAGAGATTCTAAAGTGTTTTGAGACTGCACATTTCATCCATACAAATGATGCCAAAAAACCAATGTTGGCAGCAAGAAGAAGCACACAGCTTAACTGGGAAAACCAGCTAAACAGGCATTGTTGTTAGGACAAGGCATGAGTTGAAAGGTTTTGGTTTGGCAGTAAAGCAGACAAAGTTGGAAAGCAGAAATGATTCCCCTCCAACCTCATGCTGTATTAGGGGAACAAGGGGCCTCAAGCAGTAAATCTTATTCCAGAACAAGCCTGTATCTCCATCCCTCATCCCTGCTTAGTCCATTCCCTAGCAAAATAACATACTAATTCTGCACATGGTCGAGCCTTTGGTGTTATATAGTGTCACTAACGTCAGGTTATGCCTCTCCAGCAGTGGATACAGAAAAAAAACTGCTGGTGGTATCATTCATGCATCTTTGGGCCATCCCAGCTGTCATATTATGACACTTCTATTTTCCCACAATGCCTCATGTCAAATTCATTCATTATTTTGTCTTCACAGGTTTGACTCAATAATTCCTCAAATTGTAGACTGGGTCTGCCTTTCTGCTGTCTTGTGAAATTCTCCGCCAACTCTGTCACCAACATGTTGGCTCCAGGGTCTTGTCCTAGTTTACACCTTTATTCAAAACATTGTTTCACTTTGGTGATTTCTCTTTCTTTTGTATGCTGACAAGGTGTACTGGTTATCTTTATGTTATCTTGACTCTAGTATTAATAACGCATTAAAAAGGCTCAAAGTTTGTTAGATTACACGAACAACATCCTGAGATGGAGCAATGCAAAATAGTGCGTAAAGTTAAGCTTCTGGGGAAGAAAAGCAAACCAGCAGCAAACCATTTCTAACACCGTGGTTCATGCAAACGTTGAAAGTTACGCATGCTTATCAAACAGTAACAGTTTGGTCTAATACGAGCAGATTATGATGTTTACAGCATTCTCATCATGGCAAACGTCTTGCTCTTACTGATAAAAAGCCAGATTTATAGATAGTTATACAAAACATATGTTTATTCCCACAAAAAATCGTCCCACTTGAGCCATTAATGTGTGCAGCTCCTCAAAAGTTACGATTGACTTCTTTGCTGACTCGTGTATTGATTCTTCCTCTGCCAGTTAAGGTTGATGGCTATGTTGTGGCAGTTTTAAAGTTGAGCTATTCTGAGGTGAATGATGGATTTTACTAAACAGCTAAAATTGCTTAAACTGAATTAGAATTGGTGACTTCTAAATATGTAATTTTATTAACAAGTAGCAGAACAAGAGGTATTTTATGCAAATGCATGAGTTCTACAACCCAGGCTGATAAAAGAAACAGTATTCCGAGAAATGAAACGTAGGTTTTCTACTTGGTTTTATTTGTGTGAAAAGCAGATTGTTTTTTGCTTTGTGAGGACTCAGTGTAACAGAGCACCACTAGAGTTGCTATAAATTTTAACAAGTGTGGGAATTATGTTCAAAGCTGCCAACTCCACAATGGGGCAAAGCAGTGCAAGTGCCCTATTTTTAAAACATGTCACTGCATGAATACTGCAGTTTTCTCACAGTTATGTAACAGAAATCTTCTTAGTAATTATTTTTAATAGTGTATTTAGACGGATGTGCACAGAGGAGTTTTGCCGTTTCATTAAATAATAGTGCAAAAACCATTCAAAGGACAGTTCAAATCTACAGAAAGTTAAATAGCAAATATGCTAAATTAGTAAAATTACATCTCTTTTTTTGCCAGCACCAACAAAACTTGGTCTAAAGTAAGAGTTTCTTCTCAATGCATTTGTTTTGGTTTGTCTTAAACTTTAAACTTTCCCCCAACACAGCACGTTTAAACTCCATTACACCTTAAAATCCAAAAGGATCTATATGGTCTTTGTATGCCGAACCAAGACTTTCTGGGATGCAGTGAATTCTACAAGAGCTCACTTTGAGGTAATTAGGGAGTTACTGTTTGACATTGATCCGATTATGTAAAGCAGGCAGGTCCTCTGCTTGCAAAAGAGTTCTGCATAAAGCTGCAGAAAACAAAAACACAACAAGTCCATGGTTACTGGTTAATTGTGCATAAAAATTGGTGCATTGAAAAATTACAATCTAGCTTGCAGGTGGGAAGAAGTGAGGACACTTCTTAAACTGGGAAAATGTATGGCTCTGATGGTTGCTGGGAGACTGAGACACACTGATACGACAAAAACATATATTAGGTTATAAATCCTCAATGTGATTGGATTTTGTAAAACCCAATGATAATTATACAGAAAGCTGTTTTAGTTGCAAAGTTTTCTAATGCTGAAAAAAAAAAATAACACTCACCATCTTCACAATGTAACTGATGGTGGAGGCAATGAAAAAGATCTTAAAAAGATTTTAGCTTGTCAAACAAGATAATCATAATTATGTTTTAGAAACAAGAAAACTAAGGAAAGAGTTTTAAACTGCCAACTCATTAATATATGGATTATACAATATTGTCCGTTGGTAGGAAAGTATAGCTCTGTATTTGCATAAAAGTTAATTAATGTCACAAATTGTTTAAATGTAATTTAAGATTACAACGGTTTAAAACTACATTGTTTTAATAAAAGTACAACAGCCCTTAATCTACAGTAGGTTTTCCAGATGTACTGTGATGGTGCCATGTTAGAAAGCTGGAAATAAAGAAGACAGAAGCAGTGTCCTGATCTACCTTACAGGATATTCATCATTATTTTCCATCCCAAGAAAAAAACAGATGACAATCAATGAAAGGATTAAGCTTTGTAAGCAAATTAAAGAAGTGTAAGGGAGGATTCTGCAGCTAGAGGCTGATTGAGGATTGACAACTGAAATATGTACTGAAACAAGATTGCACTACTTATGCATTTTATATTTGTAATAATTCTGACTTCTTTTGTGCTTAACCTAAGACATTCACAAGTAAGATCACTAAAAGAGGTCAAAGTCAGCTTGACTGTACTGTCCTTATACAAGCTCCTACTTTAGATTAGAAATAGAACTTGCCCCAGTATCCGGAATAAACACAACCATTCCATCACCACTTACTTTCCCTTAAGTATAATAGTTACGGTCTGATAGTCGGTGCTTATTGGTCGATGAAACGACTGCTAACTCTTAACTGAAATGATTCAACTGCCACATGAACTGTTGCACAGTAAGTCTGGTCCACCCTCCTACACCCCCACCTTGGAGCCTTACAAAAGGAAAATGATCATCCTTTTTATCTTGATATCTTGAGCATTAAGAATTTTACAAATTACAATTAGCAGCTTGTGTGCTGCCTCAAACAGCAGGCGTTCCTCTCAAGAAGTAGATTTAAGGTTGCAGACTTCTCTGACTTAACTCTCCTCTCCCACAGCCAGTGTTGCATTCACAGGTCCAGAACATTTCAATAACTTTGTTTGGTGAAGAGGAACGGCAGAGCAAATTGACTTTGGGCAGGTGACGAGAACGTGACAAAACTGAATTTATGTTACACCCAAAGCCCAAAGGGGAGCTAAGATAGAGGAAGGGTGAGGTTGGACACAAAAGAGAAGGTCAGAGTCATAAATTCCTGTGATTTTGTACATATTCATATAATTTTTTGTAAACCTCTGACCTGATGCACCGATTAGCCTAAATTACAGATTTTGGGGTAGCAAACAAATTACATATTGGAGAGCTTCAATTTCTGATTATTGGTAGATTGTATGAAAACATAGGAGAAGCAAAAATATAGACATGAGCTAATTCTGGTTTTAATTTCTCATTTTTAAAACAAAGGTACTTCACTGCTCAATTTCCGTTTTTTTTTGTTGTTTTTTTAGCTAAAAACACTTTATATCTATGAAAACTTGTCATTACACATTCTTTTAAATGTTTTATTTTTTTTTTCTGCATGACAGCAGCATTTCTATTTAGAAAGGAAATAATTAGACTTATAATTATAATAATTAAACTAAGCTTCCTCTTAGTTTTCTCTAAAAGGGTGTTTACATGTAAATTTAAACAAAAAATAAGAAAATGTCTTGTTTCTAATAACTTATACAATAGTCCCTGATTTACCAGAGTCCCCAGGGAGGGGGGCACAGATGGATAAGGCTGTTAAGGGAACATTTTAAGCTAAAACCACCACTGGGCACACAGTAAAAAATAGTTGTCATTGATGAGACCTATTAACTCTTTTAAAATAAAATATTTGATTGAAGGAGCCTTGAAATGTGTTCCAGGACAGTGATAATGAGATGTTTTTGTCACGACATACATTGCCAGAATCAGCCAGCGAAACAAGTGTGGGCATGGAGATAATTCTCTGTTCTCCAGGGTTCTGGGTACACCAACACGGCTAAAGTCACGGATCGCTGCTCTGTGAGGGATATGCATGAGGTTAGAGAGAGAGTTAATCTGATTCTGACCAATATCAGGCCCTTCTCTCATCCACCTAAATGCAATGTCCAAATAGTTGTATAAGGTTAATAGTCTTGCATTATTCTAGCACACATCCCTTAATTAACTTTCAGTTCACAGCTCATCCCTCGAGATTCCGAACGCTGATTCTCTAGCTTAATTTTCCTGCTATCTCTGTGTTTTGTTCTGCTCTCCCCCATGCAATACTCTCTCTTCATTCTGCTGCCAATCCAATTAGCCATCCCAAAGTTCAAGTACTGAAAAGTGATGAACGGCACAAAAACCAACAAATTGTGATTGGGATCAAACGCAAACAAGCTTTTTGATGGAGCCAAGCCTCATCATTTCTCACTGTGTTCAGTCCAACCAGACCAGACAGGGTGGCGTGTGTTTGTGTTGTAGTAGTTCTGTTATCTCATCAGCTCAAACAGGTTGAACGCTGCTCTTTTCTCATTTCGACATGGAGCTGATAAAGATCAGCCCACTGGTGGCATGTAGCTTCTTACCGCTCTGACGGCACAGGCTGAACACATGCACACGAGCAACAAGCAGCAAGCAGAGCACACAAGGAACATACAGTCCCTTGCACAGCTAATCATACATTTTTTTTATTCATGCATTTAAAAGAGCTATGTCCAATATTTTTGATGATTTTGAAAGTGTATCAACACTTTGTTGAATCATATTTTGTAAGCCTTGCAACAGTTTCTCAAGGTGTTCTGGACTTCAGGACTCTAACTGGCCAATTCCAAGAAATAAATATGCTTTGGTCTAAAATATTCCAATGTAATTGTGATAGTTGTGGTTGTGCGATTCCTAATGATTGATCAGTATTTAGCTCCATCAACCATAACCTGCTGCCCTGCGCCAACAAAAACAGGATTCAAATAGCGTGATACTGCCAACACTTCATAAATGGTTGATGACTCTTTAGGTTTAATGTCTTGTGTTAAATATATAGGAATTCAAAACAATGTAAATTCTTTCGCAAGACACGGCAGACACCCATGCCGAAAGGCAGCTGCATGTAAAAGAACTTGACTGAATTGAGTCACTGTCAAGGTTTAAACAACAAAAACACCATCAATTATTTGTGTTTTTCCTCCCGGTGCAGAGCCCTGACAGCACGCCCTGCCTCCTAATTCTACGTTTCAGCAATCTAATGCATGTGTTCAACAATATGACAGATTGACCTTGATTCACAATTCCAAAAAAGTAGCAATTATGTAAGGAGTACAAACCACAGTAGCTCGGGCTGCGCTTCCAAGTCTTTTCTTGAATAATACCGTCCTTGTTTGCCATTTCTCTGCACTGATCGGATTTACAACGGTGCGTAATTGATGGGTGAACGTCTACTGTGAAACAAACCTAAGGACAGGATTTCCTTCTGAGCTGCTGACGTACACTGAAGCAGAGAAGTGTAGTAGTATGAGCGCCAAACCATCTGCTTGTGAAATGAGCAGAAGATTTGGTGGAGATTTGTGAGAGGTGAATCTCAGGTCCTCTTTCTTATAAGCAGTCGTGAGATTGGAATACAAATCGAAGTCTGAGCTGAGGAAAAGAAAAGGGTGAACTAAGTGCGTTTATTGGAGGACAATGACTCCATAGAGTGGCGAACAAAGACCCTTTCACACACCTGAATGTGTGCCTTGGGTTGAGATTAGATCATAAATTAGGAGAGAGAGTAGAAGAAAGGTGAGGACTGAAGGACCAGGGGAGGGGAAGAGGGGACAAAAGAGTCTACAAGGCAGTGAATGAGGGAATGTTTTCGTAGGAAGCTTGACACCCTTTGAAAGCAGCAGGCACGGTAACTTGTGATGACAAGAAACACCCTTAGGGTCAGACATGTATTCCTGCTGAGAACACTGCGCCACATTTTGGGGGAAAAAAAACAGAAGCAGAGTTTAAAAAGAAAATCCTGAAGATGAATAGATGGTTTGATTGGTATCGTCTTCCCAGAAGGTCTTGGCTATGAGAGCAGTCAGGTTTAAATAATAAATGCACTTGTAAGGTGATTTAAGGTTGAAATCTACGTGTTGTGGTTTGTGTGATTGAAATTTACTGCATCGACACCTCGTCTTGGTGCAAGACTTTTAAGTCCTACTTGACAAATATAACTTTCTGAGTTTTTGGCAAAAAGTAAAAAATATAACATTATAGTTCGAAATTTTTGGGGAATACAGGGATTTTTTCCAAAATGAAGAACTTAAGTAGTTTGTATTAGAGGGTTTGGGAACCTTTATTCAATGGTGCATGAAATCCTGTTCCCTTAGGGCAGGGCTCTGCAAGCAACAAGTGGCTCCACCAACTTTCCACATAGGCTCTTAATAACCTTGGCTAAAAATTATCAGAACCATCGAATGTGTGAAACTAAAAGTCTAAAACATTTCTGAAACACTACTTCAGTCAATTCTCTTATTGTCTCCTTATTAAAGTAAGGTTCCGATTTATTTAATGGGTTTGAAGGTTGTCCTAGATTAAGTTTACTCTACCTGTAAATTAGAGCAAGCCATTACAATTTTGTCCACTGCACTTCAGCTATAAGTCAATTAAAAGTCGACATACTTTAACTGTTTAGATTTAAGGTAAAAAATAAACAACTAGTTATGGTTGACAACAGTGGGTATGGAAAGATGACAGTTCCTACACGGATCTCCGCCTAATATTTACCGCCTGCTGCGCACGAGCCTGCAAGCAGGGAGGTTGTGGTCACCGGATCAAAAGACTGAATTGTACGTTTCTGCTGACACTGCTAAAGAGCGACAGATTTTCAAGAACTTTAGTAGAATAATAAAAGCCCAGGCCGTTCAGATCATTATTCCCCTAACCTCGGCATGAAAAATGTCCTGAGTCGTTTGCACTGCGGTGGAATCTGAGCGCAACCGGATCAGCAGCCGAAGCTCAGTGGGGAACAGTGTGTGTGTTCAGACGACTGCTACATAATGAGGTGCGAGACTGATCGACTCAGCACTGACCAAACTGATACACCCAGCAGGCCGATCTCAGTGTGGCCTGAGCTTCATCCAGGACAAACCACAACTGACTGAGATGGAGGACGAAGATCACAACCCATTATCAGTCCAGAATCAGAACATTTGTCTCATGTCAGAGCCCTTTCATGTTTGCAACCGAATAACGGAAAGGAGTTTCCCTGAACCTCTTCACAGAAGCTATCTAAGATTTTCAAAATGAGCAAAAAAAGAACAGCGTCATAAATTAAGTCATAAAGTCATTTCACCAAGATAATTTTACAGTTACTGTTCTGGGAACATAGAAAGTTCACCATGTTTCCCTTCGAGAGCATAAAAAGACACATCAGGTCCCACAACAGTCAATATGAAACAATGCTAGAATATAAAAACTGTGTGAGGTGTTTACTGGCACCCTGCAGACTCTCATGATGTAAAATATGTTTATGAGCTTTTACACCTCTTATCTTGAGGTATGATTCTGTTTTTTTGTTGTTGTTGTTGTTGTTTTTTTGTAGCACTAGCCTGCAAAGGGGACCAGACATATTACTGTGTCAGTTATTATAAGGTATTTCCGGTGATTCATCATAAATTACTTACATCACACTAAAACAAAGGTCTTGTCTTTTTAAATGAAACATTCCACAAACATAAGCTGTGATGCCTTCTGTACAAGTCCTTATAATTTACTAATTTAAATTTTTCCTGCCACAAACTTTACCATTTAGTATTCTACATATATCAAATCATTTAACTTGCATCCTGGTAATATTATGCATTCATTGTGGAAACAAAGCCCTCCAACTTAGCTTCCCTGACAGCTTAAATTTACCTGCCATTACCCCAGACATGCAATCAAGACACCTATCAACAGATGGCAGTGTTCTGTCTATAATGGCGAGGGGAGGAGAGGAAGGAGAAAGCTCCTATGATGATAGCTCTAACCTTGATAAAAGATTGTTGGGCTCCAAATGAGCTGCCGTCAGTGGTGTGAGACAGAAATTGGGCGGAGAAGAGCTTTCTCCCTGCAGAACTAGAGATTACCATCAATTTAAATTTAGATGACAGGACTTTAGCATCTTCTTTCATCCACTGTGATAACTGTAGAAGTACAAGGTCTGTCTGATGGTTAACCAGCTGAGTGAAAAGTGGAAGAAATATCAAGCTGTGGTGAGCAGCCTGATAGCCATTTTTAAGACTTTCCATCGAGAGGCCTGGATTTGTTACACACTTCTGCGCATCGCTCAGTACATCTACAAGAAAACTAGTCGGAGCAAAATTAAAGAATGAATGGTTAATGAGGGGACTGAAGGAATGACAACAAGATGAAAGGTGGTAGGTAGAATACACAAATAACAGACGAAAAGGAAAACATAAAGGAAGGCGGATGCTGCAGACAAGGCTACAGAGAGAAAAGGTCATCTGCCCGTTCAGCACTCCTCCTTTGAAAAAGTGAGGGAAACTGTGACCTGGATAAATCCTCCTTTGTCTTTATTTACCGAGACGTGCAGCATTTTATCACTTGGTCTAGAAAATAGGCTCCAGTGGTGCAAAAACAATGAGCGTGAACCCTAGACGGCTAGAAGATTCCGCAAAGAATGGTTGCACAGTACAGGTTTTCGGTTTGCTGAGCAACATGATGGCTGCAGAATATGAAAAGCCAACAGGGGTTAGATTAGATCTAGGTTTTCTTTAGTGGTCATTTTAGACTAATATGGGTTACATTTTTAGTCTACTAGGTACAAATTAGTGTGCATATAGGTCAGTGCTCACAGGAGATGTGTTCCTTAATGCACAGTGCCCATCTGTTAAGTACAACAACTATTCTTTTCAGGTTCAGTCCTTTCAGTGCTGTTTTCAGGATGTCCACAGGGGGTCGCATGAGCCGCTGCTGGAGCACCTCTCCACCTGTGCACTCGCCAGGTGGAGTCAATTACTCCTAACGAGCTGGAGCAGTATATGAGGAGCGGTGGACCATCTACTCGACACCTGAGAATTAGTTGCTCCCGGTAACCAAAAGACTCTCAGTGCCGGTTTCTCTCTCTCTCGAGTAGGTTACTCTAGTGATTACATGTTCTCTAGTTTTTGTAAATTTCATGTCTCTAGTTCTTTAGCCTTTTTGTGGATTCTTGTTTCTAGCCTCCAGTTGTTATTAGTTTCTCTAGTTTACTTCTTGGTTTTCCTAGTTTGAGTTTTTGTATTTTTGCTCTTTGATTATTTTGATACTTTGTTTTTTCCCCCTTCTCATGTTCCCTCATCATCTCCTGTGCTCACCCAGGTTCTTACCGTCTCCAGTGATCAAAACCCAACAAGAATCCCACGGTCCCCACAAACATCAAGTTTTTCCCCGCTCCGCTGCCTCAGCTTGGTCTGCCCGCTCCAGCATTCTCCATCTGCTGCGCTCATCCCCTGGACAACATCCCCATCTGGACATCAGCTGAAAGGACTCTCCACTCACTCCCCCCTGGCGTCAACAATCTCCACCTAAAGTAAGAATGTTCCACATTTATCACGCTCCGTCTGCATCACCTCACCCCCACTCTGCTTATCTCCCAGTGGTCTCCGGTCTCCTGCGTCGTCTTCCCATCCTCTGAGTTCCCTGCAGAACTGTTGCCGTTTCCCGTTGTCTGTGGATTTCCTCCGTGATTGCTGTTTCTGGATTTCCCTCTCTGCCCGCCATCTCTAGATCCCCTCCGCGTCCGCTGTCTCTAGATTTCCCCGCCGAGTTCCTGGCTTCCAGCATCCACCCATCTTCAAATCCTTTACATAAACTGAAAATTATTTGCACTCCTGAGAGTCCTCTATTTCATGTGGGTCAGAAGCTTGAACAACATGACAATACTATATCTTGCAAGTGATTCATGTCCCTTGATGTTTATTTACAAAATCAGATTTTAACACATGATCAAATAAAATCAAGCAGTGAACTTTAGTCACCAGATATTGAACATTCATTTGTATAGCCTGGTTAGTGTAGAAGAAAATTCAAAGTTCTTAACATACATATGAAGAAGTGCATTAAAAGTCTTGCTATTTAACAGCATAAAATTAGGGAGGTTTGAATAGCTTTTACCGGCACTAAAACTTTAAGGAGGGTGGCAGGAACCCTGGCACACAAAACAACCACAAATGTGCTGACTGCTATGACATGTTTCTCATGTCAGTCATGTGAAATAGTTTCACCATAATTAGATTCATCACTATTAATCTTTCATACAGAAACTGGAATCAGAAATGTTGTTCAATCAAACTGCAGGCGACCGGGAGATCAGGATTTGGTGATGCTATGTATGCTCTGATCCTCACAGGAAATGCGGTCTTCCTTCAGGCAACATTACGGCTTTTGTCCACACTGGGCCGCCAAAATCACCCAAAACTGAAACTATTTAGTGTTGCTTTAAAATTTATGAAGAGTAATTTAGGTACCTAGCCAACCAATTGTTACTTAAAAACTACTTTTAGGAGCCTCAGGTGGCTCAATGGTGGAGCTGCAGTCCTACCTGAAGCGGTCCCAGGTTTGGCTAACTGGCTCCAAGCCTATCTGCGTTTCCTTCCCTTCGCTCTCTAATCTACTTCCGTTCAGATTACTAATAAATAAAGGCTACTAGCACCACAAAAAACATTACAAAAATTTCACATCCTCACTCCCTGGAATGATCTTCCAGCTACATATTTTTATTACTTAAGAATTTCAAAAATAGTATTTCATGTCTATTTTTAGTAAAAATGCATGTTTTTGTGTTTGTCCACCTGGTTGTTGCAAAATAATGCCATAATAGTAACGCACTGTTAGAGGTCAGAGGGGGCAACAATCTTAATTAAAGACTAAAAGCTGAACTCGTCCTTAAAATAATTTTCCCTTAGTTTATAAAAAATGCGGAGGGAAAAAGAAGTTTTCCAGCCCACTCACTGTGATCCTGTGGTTGCACCGCTGCTGCTGCTTCTCCTGGGTGCTGCGGTCACATGCTATTAAGGAGCCATAAGAGAGATGGATGGCTGCTGACAGGCTGAAGAAAGACCTGAGCATATTTATCTGGGTTTCTTTGAATTCTTAATGTTTTAGGAAGGTGGTGGTAGAGGGGTTACACAAAGCGCGCGCAGGTTTTGCCAAAGCACCGGTTCAGGACCTCGTTCCCCTAGTCAACGAGCAAGTCCTCGTGTTTCATCTAATTTGACAGACCAAAGGTTTCCCCACTCTGCTTTGGCTCTACTTGGCTTTTTCTGTGTTCCCTTGTTGTTTCAGCACTTTTGTTGCAACAAAAAACCACCTATACTTAAAATGTCACTGTTATGAGGCATTCACAGCAAGTTTGGAAGGGGGGCAGATCATTGTGAAAAGACCAGTTTTATTAAGAGCTGCTTGGTATGAGAGGGAAGAAATTCTGTACATGTAATTTATAGCAGCTCTGTGCCACTGTCTGAAAAATCTCAAACAGCATACCAATTAAGTTATTTTCTCTGGGCTTTTGGAGGGCTGGTAATTATTTGGGATTGGGGAGGTGGGGTGCAGGGATGCCTGTTGTGGTTTGGCCTGAAGGTCCACATTAGGCCTGAAGCCTGAAGATTCCTCCCCTTTGGGCTTCATGACCAGTGACGTCTCTGGTTACCTCGTACTCGGCCATACTCCGTCCTCCGCTGCGTATTTTCAGACTGGTTTCGCCTGCTGTTTGTTTGTTTCTGGGTGTGTGGACGCTGCAGTTTGCTGATGGATCTTCTAATGAGCATGTGCGACGCAGTGAGGTTGAACCACGTTCTTCTGCTTGACCGCAGCTTTGCAACAAGTGACAATCAGCTGTTTTTTTAAACTATCCAAACCCATCCAATGGCTAGTTCGTTTTCTGTTGAACAGATAGATGAGGCTTCAGACCTGAAGTGTATCAAAAAGCTTTTCATAGAATAATTTCAATCCTCTTTAACAATCCTTTTAAATTTTTGTATTGAGCATTCTGTTCATATCACTTGTTCTAAACGGTTTGCTTTTTCTCTCCAGTCTTCATAAGTAGCTTCAACAACTTTTATCTATCTAATCCTTGCTCTACTGATTTCTACTAATTTTTTTTTTTTTAAATGGTCACTAGAATCAATTAACATATAAAAGCTCCTGTTAAATACAGCCAGTAATGCAGGACGTCAACCTAAAAAGGCTAATTACATGAAGCTTTGTCCAAACCGTTGTAGTACTTGATTGAGCTCAAAAACTATTATTAACCTTGTTATTATGTTTTCTACAACATTTCATAAAAATTAAGGACATGAAATCCTTTTTTCCAAACTAGCAAAGCAGCCAAGGTCAATCATTCTTGGGAAGAATTAAAAGCGTTTTCTCATTTTGAATATAATGATTCCCATTGTGAAACCATGGAGTCCCAGAAGGACTTTAAAACAAAAATCATAAACAACTAAAATCACTTCTGTTTTCTTTTAGTTCTCACATTTCTGTAAAGGAGGTTGATTTAAACATTTCAGTAATTTTTTTTTCACATAGAGCCAGGTTGTTTGAAATAGTATTTTTTTTTTCAGTCTTGAATGAAATCTTTCCTTGAAAACATTTATTTATTTATTTCTTCAGATTATATTTGATAATAGATCAGCTTGACTGTCTAAAACAAAATTTGGGACAAATGGAAAAAACCCTGAAGGCATCTTTAGAGCAGCAAATACTTTTACATGATCGTGTATTTGGAACGCATCAACACAAGAAAATAAGAGAAAATATGAAAAAGTATTAATCTATAGTGACCACAATGCATTGAGTGATGCTGAGAGTGATGCTTAATTGTGTGAACTAGAAATAATTGTAAGACAAACATGTTTATCCATACAATCCTAATGTTTATATGGATCACCAGGGTTTTACTCAAACACCAACCCTCTCGTTTTCCATTTTAATAGCTTAAAAACATTTGCCTTAGGGGTAAGTGACAGACCGCCACCCTGCATGACGCATAGTAGCACCATTTGGTGGCTGGCACAGCCAATCTGGGATCTGTCATGGGACCCACCTTGAGAAAGAAGTTACCCACAGTCTGACACAGATGGGATGCCACAGACATGGCACCAAACTTTAGCTCATTGATTCATACTGACCTACTGATATTTAGACGTAAAAAAGATGAATTTAACTGTAACAACTCATGCATGAGATAAAAACTGGATCCTGCAGTTGCAAAGATGAAGTAAGCTTGAACATCCTATCTAGTTACATAAAAGAATAAAAACATTAAACTTGAATTATTAGACAGACCCAATCATCACATTTATTAGCACCCACAGTTTAGACACACTGAGCTTTCATTTAGCTACAGGGAAAAAACATGACTTGCTCATAACTTAAAAAGTTGTTAGAAAAAAGAAGAAAATCTCAAATGAAATATTAATAAAAAATGACATCCACAGAAAATGTGTTATGAATACATATTTGAAATACTGTCAGTATGATTGGAGTTACTCAGTGCTGACTAACTTCTGAAGGTCAACTGAATGACTTTAGATACTTTTCAAGCATTCTTTATTGATTTGGTTTTAATTTGATAAGTACCTTCTGTTTTAGCAGCATAGAAATGGGAGAGCATGAATAACGAATCAAAGTGAAATTCAAATTTAGCTGCAGCATCTATCTTGGTTCTTTGAACAGACGTGAGAACGAGAAGGCTATAAAGAGCTAGACGTAGGAGAGGCCAGAAAAACTGCAGATCAAATCATGTAGGAAAAATTTGTCAGGGATCATTCCAAATAGATACGAGTTTTGCAATAAAATACATAATAGTATTTCTCCTGAGCCCCCCTGAGTCAATATTGTGTAGTAATTACCTCCACAACAATTTCACCTGCAAGTTTTTTGGGAGATATTTTGAAAAGCTTTTCACGTTATTTATTTTTTGTAATAAAATTTTGAGCTTGCTTTAATCAACACAACGTTCTCTCCGACTTGTCTACTGTATTCTTTGGTCTTCACATTGTTGTATCAATCATTATCTGGGTAAAGACGACTACCTTACAATTCAAATCTATCACTAACACAACACTGCAGGAAAATGCAAACCTGACCTGGCAAAGTATGGAAAGGTTCAATAGTGTTACAAGGCAATGTTTATATTTAAATAAAAAAGACACGGCTGAACTTAGTACAGAGTACACCATTTAGAGTTAAAATAGAAAATAAAGGACTCTTTAACAGTGTGAGAGGAAGAATATAAAAAGTGTGAGCCTGCAGGAACTGTGAGTGCAGGTCTGTCGACTTCCTGATTTATCTGCCTCTTTAGACTGAATGGCTGTTAAAACAATATTTTCTTATTGTTTTAATAAACACTGTGGTTTTATTTATCGCCTTCTCCCCCCGTCGCCAACAGCATACCTGCAGCGGTAGTTTACATAGCCCTCGACTGAACTGAAAAGGACCATTGAAGCCCAATTAGTTGATATATGGCTCTGTCTGAAAGTGTGTGGCCCCGCGGAAGGACACGGCCCACAAAAATGTGAAAGTGTGTATTCAGAGCATTGACCAGAAATGATACTCATTTTGAAACTGTCTTTTTCAAATTTAGATTTTCCTTTTTATTGAGTTGATATTAATCAGTCTGTCAGTGTATTTAGTCAGTTCTAATAGAACAGGAGCATGAAGGGGAGTTGTTCTGTGTCAGTTCTAGGACTGTGATGGGGATGACCTGATCTGATCCCAGGAATCAGATCCGGGCCAACATCAAGGTATTATTCCTGATATCTGTCATTGGTCTATTTTTGGGGGTACCCAAGGAACGTTCTATTTAAAAGGTTATCTGCACATTTTGTTCTTCTGACCAATATTTGCTTTCTTCTAATTAAGTTCAGATTGAAAGAGAGACTTTGCTGGCTGTGGCAGCAGCTAAGTGTCTTTGTAAGCTGACCTGCTGTTCCCTTGGTGTTCAGCACAGAGCAGTAGAAATACTGTTTATTTTAGCAAAATGTTGCATTTATGCAGCAGAAGAAAAAGTTTTTGACCTAATTTTTTTGGCATGTAGGGTAAAGTGGATATGTTTTTAAATATGTTGCAGGCTGAATTACTGCGCTGAAGCTAGATGGTAAACAAACTAACGTTAGCCTGGAATGTGGATAAAATGCTCTACAATGTATTATTGGGAGCAGGAACAATATGAGATTAATCAGACTGTTTTTATGGGCAGAGACCGATGTGCTTAAACATAATGAGTAGCACTGGAACAGCTTGGGAGAAAAATGTAATTTCTTTCCTGCACTTAAGCTATCTATGGGTTAATAATTCAGCCTTTTAGACCTTTACTTACAAGCAGTTGTGATGTGACAACAATCTTTACAACAATGCTACGATCAGTACAATGCAGCCTAAATTGTTAGTACACTTTTGCCCATTTTCATTTAAACTCTGTTAACTTTAAAGCTTTTAAATACAATGTAACATATTAAAAACACAAAAGTTCAGACATCCTTGTGCCCCACGGAAAAATAAGATACTCTAAACATTTGGATATCAATAGCCTACTATCGTGATTAAAACCGGTCTTTCACAAAATAAAACTGGAAAATATTTCATTTTATAATGGTTGTAAAAGCCTTCAATAATTTAGAGAAGACACTTAGTGAAGTCAAAAGAAACTGAAATAATTTTAGGACAATAAAATCCAAAGAGATGTGTTTTTTTGCGATATATCATTCAAATCAGTTTTGCTATGTAAAATATGGAAGGTAAACTAAAGATCATTAGAAATTGTGCCTAATTATTTTAGGAGCTACCACTGGTGTTTTTAACATTCAGGGACACGAAAAATTGCCTAAAAAGTATAAATTAATTAGATTTTCTTTATTATAACTATTAAAACATTTGTTTCCTTTAAAAAAGGTTTGTATAACAAATTCAGTCCTCTTTTAAATTTCCATTTTAAAGGGTTATTTTGTCACGTTCAGCTGTTGGGAGGATTTTATATTATTCCATTATTCACTGACTAATTCTATTTGTTGTCTTCAAATTTTATAGTTTCTTTGGTATATTTTGTACTTAACTTAATTCAAAAGGTTTTTAGAGGCATTTAATTTCTGCTTTGATTCAAAAGTTCCAAATATGTGTATTAAAATCCCTTTTTGTATTTATGTATGTCAAATAAAGTTTGGAAAAGTTGTGCACATTGAATATAAAATACACAGTAGTAATTGAATATACAATATGTTACCTTTTAACAATAATACATATATTCTTAATTCATTTTTGCATAATCAATTATGTTGTCATTCACATAGCTTTAAACATTTTGTCCAAATGGGCTGCAGACCTTTGGCAGAACCTTTGACTAACATGTAACTTCTGAGCACCTTGGACTGAATCCCAAGACAGAAAGCCTTGGCGTGATTGAAATTAAATTACAAGGCACACACACTTGTGATATCTCATAACACATGTCTGGTTCAGACTGACATCTGAATGTTTAAAAATGAAAACATGGTTGCTTCTTATATGTCAAGAGAACGTACATTGAAAACATGTGTGGACCCGCTGTGGAGCAGACTTCGACCCGCGAAAACAGAATGCACCATTCAGTGGGTTTAAAGGAGAAAAACGAACCAATGGCACAGCCTTGAACTGGACGAGGAGACAGAATGAAAGACGTCTGCAGAAAATCTTCCTGTTGTGAAAGGACTTGTGTCTGTCAGCCAGCTGAATCAACAGGACTGTTTGCTGCTGTTGTGATGAGACAACTACAGCAGAGGGCTATTCATATCGGTGTCTCACAACTGACAAATGTAACCGTACACAGAGGAAATCCAAGAGGCTTTCAGGAGCTCACATCAGATCAAAGAAAAGAGAGCCAAAGGAGAGCATAGGTGCTTTCTCATTAGACACCGAGGAAGGTAGAGATAAGAAGAAAACGGATGGAGAGGGAGAAAATATTAGATAACAGATGCTGGAGAGAAACATAATTTGGACAAAAAGAAGAAACAGATAATAAGGAGCTTTAAAAAACGAAGTAATTGGCAATAAAATATGTAAAAATTTAATGTTTTCGTAAATGAGAAATAAAAGCCCTTCATGACACTCGTCCGTGTTCTTATTGAGTGTATCTATAGATGTTGATGATGCTGAGGGTGGTGGCCAAGGACCAAAGAGAAGAGTAGAAGGACAGAAACGGTAGAAAGACGGGTAAAACACAGTACTTCTCCCTGTCCTCATAGCTCTTTTTTGAAATTGAAGTAATATTTCAGCTTTTGTGATGTTAAACAGCTGCTCCATAAGGTCTACTACACTTTTCCCTCAGTTACAAAAACAGACGAAAGTAAAATCACAGTGTGCAATAATGTTTGTTAGAAAAAAAATAAATAAAACAGACTATAGTCTATAGTCTAAGATTATAGTTCAAAAGAAAAGTTTGGTAGCTACTTGTAGCATTTCTGTTGCAGGTCCAACCTAGCAGATAGGTTGGTTAATACAGAGCAATTCATTTTTCCAGTGAGTTTATTATACTCAGTGTTAATTAGTAAGGAATCAAAGTGTTGCTCAGATGCAGTATTAGTGTATTACCAAAAATCATCCAACATAATAAAACGCCTTTAGGCTCTTCAAGCTCCTATGTGTTACAAACAACCAGTGCTGCATTAGTTTTTTAAGCTACTGATAGTAACTTTACAATTTTCTATTATAAACTTTTAAAAAGTTTTTTATAAAAATCCTGTTCTATATGACAGTGGTGATCTTTTGTGACAGATGCTTTTATTTTATGACTACACAAACCCACAAGAGACAACCGTACCGTGACAGCCCCGTGCACATACATGTAATTTTTCGGCTTTCTGTTCTCTGTTCTATTCCCTTGTTCTGATACATATTTTCTGCACAACATGCACTACATACGAACAAAGCTGAATGTCAGAGCAGTTCACCTTTACGCTGCACAAGGTGATGTGCACATCACTTTTTTGTCAAAATGACGGCTGAGGAAAGCCATCGGTAACCTCTGACAGGGGCAGCTGGACTCGCACCGTCAACATTCGACACACTGCATAATTGTTCTAATTATTATTTTTATTTACCAGATACAACTATGGCTGCTTAAGAACAGTAGATTTTGGTAGGCATACCTAATACATTTTTAATATCCAATATCTATTTTTATATTCTAGTTTTATGTGTTCATGAGCACGTGGGTATAATTAGTCAATCTAGTTTATTCATTTTCATGCTTAAGTAAAGTTGATGTATAATCTTTTGTCATTTTTGCTTCATTTTTTGTGTGTGTTTAATTGTCACACCAACACTTTTAAAATCATAATGAAGTTTGAATAACAGACAAATCTGTTGCGTAAAGAAGCATATCAAGTCCAACCTTGACCTATTTACCTACTTACCTTTTATTTCAAACTTTAGCTGTTCGACTATCTTCACGCAGCAGCCAAATGCTATCCCCATATGTGATTTTGTTCACAGTATAACCCTCAGTTTAATTCTGAAGTACAAACTGTGCCACTTTATCACTATCATAACCTCTGTATGACTGTTGTATTAGATTTCTTCGGTTTACATGATATTTGCTTTTCTACATCCTGTTTTCATTCCCTGCTCTACCACAGTTAGCGGAGAACTCTGGCTTATGTCTTTATTTGCATTTTTATCAGGAGCACAGTGACATGTGTAAAACACCATGTATTCCTCATGTTGACATTTATAATGTTTGGAGATATTTTGGGGGTAAAATCTAAAGGAAACCGTGGAACTTCTCCATTCACCTTAAGGTTACGCACACACGCACACACGCACGCACGCACGCACCCGCACAATTTCCCACCTGCTTCATCTCTTTCCTTTCCATCCTCTCTGTCATGAATTTTAATCACCTTACAAGGATGACTTTAACCTTTCCATCCAACTGCCATCACATCGTCTCATGTGTGACCTGGGATCCTTCGGGGCTGCTAGATAATTTGGGGTGGCTGGGAGTTTGCCCCAGTAGTGGGTGATGAAATGAAACAAGGCAAGGGACATGTTGCTTGGCGCACACCTGGAGATTTGGGTTAAATTGAAGCAGGACCAGTCAGAAGCATGTTGGGCTAATATGGTTGAAATAACATTACCTATGCAAGCTTCAAACCCCTGGGTCAGCAGTGCAATATTAATGGCCGAAACAGACAAGGTTTGTCATACTTCTTGAAACTAAAGGTAGTGAACTTATGTTATTTTGGTTTCTCATTGGTTTTTTAATATCTGCGCTCTCTCACACTAACACCGGTGTCACTTTGAGCAAATACTAAATATGCATCACAAACTGTGTGACCATCTGGTGCAGTTGATTTTTATTTTTGTCAAAAAAATAGTTTCCTCAGATTCAGTGCGTGTCTCTCTCTCTCTTTCTGACAGAAACATAATAAAATAAACATTTGTTATTTCTGAATAGGATTAAACCTTCTACGAACTCACTAAATCACAGATAAAAAGAAAACAGCGTTCTTATTTTGTAACATGTCTGTTTTAAACTGATATCTTACAAAGTTTACACCAGTTTATACCACCATGTCAAAAGAGCCAGCAGCCTAATTAAAATGCGTTTGTTATGGTTTTTACTTTGTATAAGATTTATTGATTATGTTTTTATTAAACTTTCATTCTTTTTATTTACCAACATGATTAGCTAGAAAAATCTCAATTTCCTATCCCAGAGTCTTTGAAACGCAGTTTTTACTGTGATGGGTCGTTTCGATGCTGAGAGCTTCAAGGTTTTATGGTAGGTTAGCAGTTTGTGAGGTTTTCAAATAGTTTCTCTCAGACAATGCTTCTCTCTCCTCGAAAGAGAATTTCGAGGAGAAATTCTTTGAGGAGAACTTTGTTTGTGTTTCTTATACATGGGCCAGGCGTGGCCATCAAACAGACCAGGTGGGTCAGGCACCTTGTAGTTCCTTGAGCACCTCCTCTTTTTGCATTTATAAAAAAATTTTTAGTTAAAAAAATGATCAGATGCTCAGATTAGCAATGGGAGCTCCTTTACATGCTGCTCAGTGCAGCTCCAGAAAAGTCATCACTACTGTTACTCTGCAAGGTCACTGCTCCTCGGGGAGCGCAGTGAGCATATCATAAAATGGATGGCTTTGAAATTGAGTGAGATGATCAATTCTCCAACTTGCCTAAGACTTAACAAGGACTCAAGCATTTATTTATTAGGAGGAAGGATCTGAGGATTTGTTTTCATTACTGCCATCCATCCCAGGGGACTCACACTACAACTGTTGCTCTTAGAGACCCCTGGCACATTAACATCTGATCAAAATATACTAAAGCAAAGTAGTTAATATACCAGCAAATGAAATTATTGTACAATAGCTTTTTTCTTCTTCCATTTTCAGCTCAAAAGAACAATTGTCACTGGATTACACAATATACGACAGTTTTGAAAAGCATCTTAGTTTCCAGGTTAACAAAACAGTATAAGAAAGAAAGAAATAGAATAAGATATGCAAACAGTAAAGAGTGGCTTTTTTCATGAAATATCTCTATCACACAAATGTAATTTTAGAGACAAAGTGAAACAGAGCCCAACATGTACAGAAAAAGGGAGAGTTTAGGAAAAAAGTCATGGGCGGTTCACAAGAGGTGAAAAAAGGTGTAGAAAGGACGGAGTGAAAAAGGAATATAGGACAACCAGAAAACAGATTTATGGAGGGGGAGAGCAAAGTTGCCAGACAACGCAGGAGGCAAATAACCACATCAATGCATTTTAATAGGGTGCTTTGGGAAATATCTGTGAAGGGTCATTTATTGCCCTTCCATGCCCCTCAAACGGTTGGATAAAGTTGAAATGAGAAGATTACATACAACTTACAGAAAGATTGAGACGCAAGAGACGCAACGTTTTTTCCACAGTCTGAAGCGAAATCAGACCCAAATTCTCTTGTTTTAGGCCCGAATAACAAAATGTTCTCTATAAAAGGTACAGGGCTAACAGAGGAACAAAATATTTCAATGGTTTTTGAGACCAACCCTGCCTTCAAGCTTTCTTTGTGGAAAACTGTTGTATTTGTTGGTCTGCATGATGCATTATTAATATCCAACACGCCATTTCAGCCTCCTGGTACTGACTTTTAAGGGGAATTTCATTTGCTGGATTGCATTTTGTGGCATCAGTGTAAGGGGGGCTGAATATTAATATGATCGTTTCAGTTTTGTTTTTTTGTCAAAAAATATAAAAAACAATTTAAAAAGATTCTTGTTGATCATTTACATATGATGTTAACAAAATCAACCATTTTCTCACTCAGAATGTACATTTATTGTTAACCATTGACTTTTGTTGCATTTTAATACAAAGTTTTCTGAATTGCCTGCTCTATATTAATATCATGTGCTTATAAAGGATAATACTTTCACCTCTAAGGAATAAATTGGTGATTCTTTACCTGCGACTTCTATTCATATTAATTAACACCAGACATTTTTGGACATTTACTTACCAGCTCAATTGGATTCTACACCTTTTACATTTATGCAGAACAAGAAAAAAAAGATCATTCACTGTGCAGCTCTTAAATCATGATTCTTTCCTTATCTCGTCAGTCAGCTGAGCTACAGATAATAGGTGTAATTAAACAGACATCATTATGCTATATGTCATTTTAATTAAAGACAACTCATTTGCACTTATTTCTAGTGTGCTTTAAAATCTCCTGATGCTTGATATGTCATTTAATTGCTGAATAGGTATAGTAAGATAAGCCTTTTGAGTATGAACAGGACAAAATTAATCAAGGATAGAGGAAATCAAAAGACATTTTCAGGCATTTTAGAAAAGGAGAACAACGCTGAGCAGAAGTAGTAGATGGTAACTGAACTGAGCAAATGTCACACAGGATTTTATCAGGAGATCAGGATAGGCACAGTAAACCAATTCTGATGCTGTAAGTCAGAAAGAGAAAAAAAAAGACTGACAGCTTATCTGCTGATGTATCTGCCTGTCTGCATGTGAACGAGGAAAGACTTCTGTGACTGACTGATATCTGACATCAGTCTCACAGAGCGATGGCTGTTGTAACATTTCTAAAACCAAATTTTGTGTGGTGACGGAAAATATATCAAGAATATCCACTGCACAAAATACTTTAAACAGTGAAAGAACTACATGTAAATATTGCTCAGTATAGTTATAACAACCACTAAAAAAGTGTTGTACACTAGAACTAGAACTAGAAGGGATTTAAGTTTACTGAAAGCAGTTAAAGTATATGGTTCAACAGCCACGGCTTGCTGCAGGGCAACATGGATGCCGCTAGACTGATGAGCAAACTATGAGTGCGATCCTGTCTCTGCATTGGCAATATCATAGTTACTGAATATAAGTACAAGTAAAGTTACATTACTATCCTAGAAAAACCCCAAACTTCATTGTATTGTGTTTGATTGTATGTGATGAATATTAGTGTGTAACTGAAGTTTAAAGAATATTCCATCTATCATAAAGGGCAAGGATCAAATGCATGATTCCTACTTACCTGCCAGGCTTTCTAACAACACTTCCAGACATAGTTGTAAATAAAAGCAAATGTGGTGGATGAGTCGTTTTTGCCAATTGATGGTGTCATCTTCGAAGCATCATTTATGAAATATCCCCTCTGCTGTAAACATGTTCTGGCTTTCATGAGATTGTCACAGAACAGATTTTAGCTGCAAGACTGACTGCTACAGGTGATCCTACCTGCCCACAGCATCACCATCCACAGTGACGGAAATGTGGATGGTGATGCATTTACATTGACTTGAATTTATTAATAAATGGTTTACATATGCATTAAACGAATTAAAGGTTAATTAAAAATTGTCCTCCACAAGTATTTAACTTCATTTAGCCTGAAACTCTTTAATATACCTTTGGTGCCTTCAGATGCCAAATATGAAAGCTTATACTGGCAACCATTGGTATTTGAATCAGTTTTAGATCTGATAAACGAACTGTCTTTGCTTTGCATCCTTTAACAATAGTGAAATGGCAGAAAAAGAGCCATTGTTAATTTGACTGCAGATGGAAAATAATTAAGCCAAAATCAAATTATAATTACAACTCTTATCTAATAGTCATAGCCTGGAAGTGAGGAAGTTGAAAGGGAAAAAGCTCATTTGGAGAAACGTCCATGATACATGGAATCATAGGCTGTAGGGAGACAGGCTAAGAAACTGTAAAATTAATTATCCCTCTATCTGGGGGTAGCTTTATCTGGGAGATAGTGCCAAATGACAGAGGAACAGTAGTCTTTAAAAGTGTCACTATGACAAATGGATTTCAATTTGTGCTAATTGCAAGCTGGATTCTTTTTTAATTACTTAAAATATCTATAATCCTTCACCAGTGGTAAACATCTGGATCACGTAGCAATAAGGTTCTTGATGGAACGCGCCATTTTACAGGGAATATAAGAGGAATAATTAGAAATAACAAGAAATAACAAGTAATCATATTTATTTCATGATCCACAGCTCTTCATGCCCTTTAAGCTTGATTGTAAATTTGACATCCCTGGTGATGTGAAATGTCATCTATTAACCATTCTTTGGAGGACAAATACACAGGCATCACTGAAGTTAGATCGGCAAGTGTTAGAGTGAATTAGACCTTTTTAGATCCAATTCACTGTATACAAGAACAGCCCCAGGGCAGCAATTGCTACAATCTAGCTTACCACCATCTGTGTGTGAATGCAGAAATGTTGTTGATCATGCAGTGTCAACAACATCCTTCCAGTGGAGCTCTTCAACACCATGATTCCTCAGACTGATTAATACACTCTCCTCACTTGGACTGAGCTCTTCCATCTGCAACTGGGTCCTGGACTTCCTGACCAACAGGCCGCAGTCTGTGAAGATTCACAACATCTCCTCCCATACCATCACCCTCAGCACTGGCTCCCCTCAGGGCTGTGTGCTTAGCCCCCTTCTGTTCACACTGCTCACATATGACTGCTCGCCTATCCATACAGGCTGTCATATTGTGAAGTTTGGGGACGACACAGCAGTGGTTGGATGCATCAAGAACCGGGATGAGGCCAGCTACAGGCAGGAGGTGGAACACCTGGAGGGCTGGTGCAGAGAGAACAACCTCTGCATTAATGTACAGAAAACCAAGGAGATGATTGTGGACTTCAGAAGGGGCAAGCATGCCCACCTCCCCATGCACATGGGAGGATCTGGGGTGGAAGTGGTCAACAGCTACAGGTACTTGGGTGTACACCTGAGTAACAACCTCACCTGGAGCAACAACACTTCCATACTGGTCAGGAAGGCGCAACAGCGGCTCTACTTCCTAAGGAGCCTGAGAAGAGCTGGACTCGGGAGCTCAGTTCTCACTTCCTTCTACAGATGTGTGGTGGAGAGCGTCTTGTGGCATGGAAGCTGCTCTGCTGCAGACAGGAAAGCTCTGCAGAGGGTGGTGAAGGCTGCACAGAGGACTGTTGGAGTCAGCCTCCCCAGCACCACAGACATTTACACCTCCAGATGCAGGAAGAGGGCCTCCGGCATCATGAAGAACCCCACACACCCAGCACATTCACTTTTTGTCCCGCTCCCCTCAGGCAGGAGGCTGCGGAGCATCAAGTGTAAAACAACCAGACTGAGAAACAGCTTCATTCCTGAAGCTGTGAGACTCTCAAACACACGCAATGACAATCAGAACTGAAAAAGACTTTCTCATTTAACCGGCACTGTTCACTTTACTATCACACTTCGAAATATCACTTTAAAATGTCGCTGTAATGGTTCACTTTAATGTTTCACTTTAAAATGTCCCATTAAAATGTCAATTAATATGTCACTTGCACTCCGAATTTTGATTGCTGCTATATCCGAAGTACTATATTGTAGATCCTGGATCAATATTGTATATTCTGTGGAGTCAAATCACATTTCCCGTATAGTTCTTTATAATTTATAATGTATTATATATTTGCATTCCGATCCTCAATGCTGCTATGTCCGAAGTCCCATATTATAGATTCTGTGTCCATATTGTAGATTTTGTGTAGCTCAAATCCTATTTCTCGCATAGTTATTATATTCTTATATTTTATTACATTATTTAAAATTGCTATCAGGGTGTAAACTGGACCGGGGGATTAGAATTTCGTCCCACCTCATGTACCACATGTGATGTGATGACAAATAAAGATTCCTTGATTCCTTGATTCTTTTGACACTTCTGATTTTGCAGCATTGTTTTCTCAACAATGCCACCTATTGTTTAGGTGACCCTCTTCAGTGTGTGGAGCATAAAGAGTCCCCACAAGATGTAAACGCTGGAGCTGGGTTGATCCATCACCAACTGCCTCTCATGGTCTTGCACTAACTAGTTAGTTTCCTTGTAAGTCAAAGTCTAACTTACCCGGAAACTACTCACAGTATGTGTGGCGGTTTGTTAATAAGGTTATAATAAAACTACATGTGGAAAGCTAAATACTTTCCTGATGAACTATTTTAGTGATTGTGGTCCGTTTATTGCAATTGCAAACTATCTTTATGTTTTAGAGTAGATAATACGGGTAAGGCAAAAGAAGAAAAAATAACCAAAAGCCGAGCCGACAGGATATTGAGGAGAGTTTCTGATCTATATAAATAAAACGTGACAGCAGCTAACTCTCCAGCCCAGATTGTATTGGAGTGAAGCAATACCTCATAAAAATACATACATTTTCTTTAGAGTTTTGCAATTCCTAATCTGTTCATCTATTAGTTTGATCACTCTTTTTTGTGTTGAGGTTAATGAAAAAAATAATGTATCTTGGCTATATTCAATAATTTCAGGGGACTTTTCCTTTCAAACCTTGTTCAAATTTTATAAAACAAATGTTTAAAAAAAATATATAATTTGAATAGATTAGAGGAGATTACGTCTAAATGACTAGTTCAGAATCAGATTAGCTTTATGTGTAGCAGCACAAAAAGAACTTCAGTATCACTTTTTCTAACAATATAAAAACTTTTAGTATACATATATAAATAGTAAGAAATATTACTTGTAAATATGTGAGTAATACACAGTTCCAACTCAGTTTCATTTCCCGTTTAAAGAGAACTTTATCCCATCTTGTGTTATCTGAAATATTATTGCTTCTGCACAGTACAACCAACAGGGTTGCTTCACAAGAAGCACAGATTAGAGAAAACTCATGGCTGCCAAAGTTGTTTAAATAATGCTACAACGTTACTGCGGGGTGACCTTGGCAGAACTCGTACCCATCAGTTTTATTCAGATATCATTAAAACGTGGCAATTCCGGCACTTTAAATGTTAACTAAGTTTTTATGATCCAGATTGTTTTCATTGCTTACAGCCTTAGATAAGCAATTACTTTACCGACACAAATGAATGGTGCCCATTTCAGAATGTGAATAACACTGCCGTGTTTTAATTGGCTGAACACGCTGTTCCAGAGCCGTTCAGCGGCCGCTTTACATGTAATTAAGCTGCAGATTTCCTCAATTATCTGTAGTGTGCAGAAATTCAAAGGAAATGAAAGGTTGAAAAGTAATGAAAAGATGAAACACAGAGAAAAGCAAGTTATTTAAACAGCTTTAATAAACGAGTGTGTTTAGCTTTGTAGTCGAGTTATGTGAGGTGAGCACACTGATCATATAGAGCGAGCATTAGTGTCTTAGCAGGTAAAGGATCAGAACATGAGTCCCTGAAAATTTAATCACATCACTCCAGCTTCTTTTATTTATTTTCTGTTGCTAGCCAGCTCCTCTAGTTTACTTACACTTTGCATAAATTGTGCCTTGACCTTAAACTGTGTAAAATAGAGAACAACCACAAAAGAAAATCACCTTAATGTTACAAGTGTTTAAATAACACATCAGAAAGTTACTGATTCTGCCATTATACTACAAAACTAGTGTGAAATGGGGTAAAATATTATTATTGAAGGCAAGGAACCTTCAACAGGCCAACAGAGCCAAGGCTGTTTAAATCATCCTCTTCAAGTCTCCTCTCACCTTCTGTGTCAAATAAAAAAACTGTTTTACTCCAGGTTTTTTAAAGCCAGCCAAGCTTTTAGGCTTGTCTATTTTTACTGACCCTTAATTGTCAAAGATGCAATAAAAACCCTCTGTGTGGCAGTTCATGTTTGAGCAGTATTAATAGCTTAGATTTGAAGAACACAAGTTTAGAAGTTGACTTAATAAAAAAAAGTGTGAAACCCCCTTTTAAAGTAGCACAGACAGAAAGCAGATGCTAAACAGCCATCTGTCTTCAGTGCTCACATCATACGTATTCTGTTAAACAGACTGCTCTAATTAGCACCAAATGAACTCAAAAAAGGTGAGGCTTTAAAACCCAGAGCTGACAGCAGCTAGAGAGTTATTACTAGATTTTAGGCCCTGAGGTCTGATTTCACCGCTTTTTACCATAGATCAGCATAGAAACCAACAACAACAGAAAACAATTAGCTTTGGACTGAAACTACATTTTGCAGATTTCCCCCACCACTTGCTAAAAACTTTTCCTTACTTGTTTTTGCCCTTACACAAGTCAAGTGTTTTTCCTGCTTCTGCCTAAACCCAGATGACAGAGCGGAAACCTGGAGGAGAACATTAATGAGGTACCCTGCCAGCTCACAACCTGGCTCCTCATCACGCCCTGGATGTTCTTGAGATGATAATGGGCCATCACACATATGCTCACCTACATATATTACAATGTGAGGTATGTGGGTTAAGCAAAATTTTTGTTTAGGCTAATTTAAAAGAATATTTGGCAAAGAAAAGAGACTTAGACTTAGACTCGACCGTATTTATCCCTTGGGATTACTCCTTCAGGGAAATTCAGGTCAGAGTTAAAGCAATATGACATATTAAAGATTGAAAAGACAATATGAAAAATGAAATCAAAATATAAGACAATATAAAAGATATTACATAGTACAAAGAGCATAAGACAGTTGTACTGTCCTAGAATATGCTTCTTTTAGTTATTGCACTTGCACTTCAGAGATGTACTGACCATATAAACAAGTAAATTACACAGACTACACAGTAGTTAACTTGAATAGTTGCAGGAAGAATATTGCACATGAGTGACAGTGGGAAATGTTTTGCACAAGGGGGGGGGGGGCTGTCAAGTTCAGCAGTCTGTTGGTCCTGCATTTGGGGAGGAGCAGTCTCCCACTTATCAGCCTCATCTGATTGGTGAGGAGAGACAGAGATTCATCTACTTCAAGAATAAAAGCTATAGTTTTAGCTTAAACACTGTGTGAAATCAACAGCTTGCCAGATCTGTTTTATCACAAATTATTATTGATCTCTCTAGATTTTTTTAATGATTGGCATGTTTGGATAAGTATATGCATCAGATCATATATGATTTGTTTTCAGTGTTTCCTTCCTTTGACTAATAACATCCCAGATCAAAAAAGGTGTCTAAATAATGAAAGCCTTATTGTTTCATCATCATCCATCTACTTATTTAAAGTTTGCTTTGTCAAAGTTTAGTTACTGTGGTTTTGTGGGATTAAATGGGCATCAACTCTTTGACCATGAGTTCTGGGACTTTGCCAGAATTTCCAAAGTTTCTCTTAGCCATTATCTGAGGATTATATTTCCAATCTCTTTGCCAGCCAACATAAGCCTCTTGTTTTTGCTCCAATCACAAGTGTCTTGAACACGACATTTCTCTGTGTCTGATTCTCACCGAGCCACCTTGGTATTTCTATTACTTTCCATAAAACACATACAAGACTAAACATTTGTAATGAAAACAATAATTTTCAAAATAACAGATAAAAGTTCAATCAGGTTGTTTTTGTTGACATTTCTGACACCTTCTTACCTGGTGTCAGACCAGGTAAGAAATTCTTCCTCTTCCTGCTGAAAGTAGGTCTGTAATACACGGCAGGAGAGTCCCTCTCCCACACATATGCTCAAGCTGAACACATCCAACCCCAGGAAATATGTAACACAGAACAAAGGTGACAAAGTATTAGTACACGGCCTCCCTGCTCCCAGTTCGCACGGGTGGGTTTTACTGACATTACCCGCAACTCATAACCACTGTTTTTTATTATCATTATTATTTAAATCCCATGTTAAGACTGAATAGAAACATTTCCCATCACCTAGAAGCTGCTGGGCACAGCAAGGTAGATAATAGTTCTTCAGAAAAGTCAGTACTGATGTGATGAATTGAGACAGAGGCGCTGTAATGGAAACAATCAGAGGAAAAGAAAAAAAAATGCCTCTCTGCAGGAAAGCCTGGCTTATCAACCAGGTCACAGGTTGAAGATTAAAGGGACATTTTGGACATTTTGCCCTTAAGCCCAGCAACACCGACCTCATTTTACACTTTGACTAAACACTCACAATTAAAAGGAGCTGTTTAAAAAGTAGCTAAACAGCACACCCTGTTGAACAGTGGTACCAGATGTTCCCTTATCTGATACAAAATCTTTATTAAGAAGGCCCATAAAGAAGCATCAACTTCCTTAAAAAAATGGCTTTTTCTTTTAATAAGTGCTGTACCAGTTGAGAATTTTTTATAGCAAATATCCAGCAACAATTAGCCGTAATGGGCTAGCAAATAAATGTAATTAAAAACACTTTGTTTTCATTGCCCTAAATGCAGCGAAATACTCTCAGAGAAACAGCTATGTAAATACACAATACCAGTTCAATCTTATTATAAGTTATTACAAGTCTTTATCAAATGTATTATTTTACTTCTAATTATTTCTAAGCAACAAATCAACAGTAGATGTTCATCCATTGAAGTCAGGGTCGAATGGCATGGCCTCTTATAGGAAGTGGCAATTTAATGCGAACACCTAAGTTTTGTCTAGAATCTAAGGTTGCTACCGCCCAGAGCATTTACTATACTCACACCTATCATTGTTGACTTTCAAACTAGTAAATCCCTCATTCTAGCAAGGACTTCTCTGGCTCTAAGGCCGGTACAGAGTCTCAATTCGATGCATTAACAATATTAAATCCATTTAACCTTTCCATCCTGTCACAATACAAGCAAACGTATAATTTATTTTGTTAATACTTCTCATGACAGATTATTGCAGCAACTTGGTTTGGTTTTGGGTCTGGTCCACTGGAAGATAAACCTCTTTCTTACAACAAATTATAAATTTGCAGTTTCTAACAGGTTTACTTCTAGGATTCAATCTTAAGAGCTATCTTGATTGTCTATCCTGGAGAGAATAATTCTAATAGTATGATGCTTCTGCTATTTTAAAAGTAGGTTTAAATGAAAGTGAAATGATAAATTGCCCCTATGAAAAAGCATTTTAAGAAAAGAACAAATTAAGCACCTTCTAGTACATCTCTGCTCAGTTTCAAACATTGCTGGTAGTAGGGCTGTGCGATATGATGATTTTAGATTGTGAACGATTAGAATGTGTTGACGATCTAACAAAACAGAGATTTTGCAGAATCGTCTACATGCCACATTCTATATGTTATAGAGCTATTTGTCGCCCGCAGACGGATCAGATGTTTCGGGTGCTCGTGATCTTAACCAACCAATCATAACGAAATACAATGAGCGCCAACGCCATGTTTGTTTGTGTAGCGGTAGCAGCCGGGATGAACGCTAAACGGAGGAGTTGGTCCCAAATTAATTTTACTTCCATAGTGAGGAATTGGTTTAGTTTTCTTCATAAGACAAAGCAAAAACCATTATGATTTATAAGATGTGCAAAGACACAGTTTGCACGTCAGACCGCACCGCAAGCTGGGTGATCAACCAGCGTCAAGCCAAAACAGATAACTTTATCACAAGCATTTCATATAGTGATGGCTTATGAAAAGACAAGCAAGTGATGGAAGGAGGTAACAGAGGCAGTGACATTTTACCTAGCCACAGTTATGGTCCCGAACTTGAAATTAATAAATAAAATATAAAAATCAGGCACTATATGGTTAACATAACTGGATCAGATCATATAAGCAAGAGCAATATGATGAAACCATAGACTGTACAAAATAATAAGTTACCAATGAGTTGCCGAATAGTAACAATATTGACTCTGAATAGGGGAATTGTTGTATAAGTCTATATTTAATATAATAAACATTAAACAAATTCTTGAATAAACTCAAACAGAATAAAATGATGACTTTGCTTTGTATTTATTTTATGATTTCAAAATAAAAAAACAGTAAAGAATTTTTATCCAGTTTATTAAAAATTATGGAATTTTAATAAACAAAAAAAACTTAAACAAACTCAAACAGAATAAAATAATGACTTTGCTCTGTATTTCATCTATTATTTCAAAGTAATACTTTTTATTCACTTTGTTAATAATTATCACATTAGAGTAATCACTTTTGCTAAAATCCGTTAGATATGAACATTAGATATGAATTTTGTTTAATCAATACATGTGGTTAATATATAATGTTCTTGTTTCAGAAAAACGTGCCAAAGATCCCCGCGTTGATCACATAACATCTGTTACCAAAAAAGTTGTGAGTGCGTTCTCCTTCAGCTGGAAGAAAAAAAGGGACTTGAGTCAAGCTCAAACAGAACTCAAAATACCAACAAAAAGTCACAAACCGGACGGGATCCACACTTGCCATGATTGAGAGGGTTAGCCAGCCAGCTCAAAAAGATCTGGGCATTCCAGCAAAGTTCTCCCTCTGAAAGAGTATTTAGCACATAGTAGCAATATTGTCACTTGCCAAAAGGCAACTCTCAAGCCAGATAAAGTGGACAAATTGGTTCTACTGTGACTAATGTACCATAAAGTGCCTCCTTTTTAGAAGGAGACTAAAGTTGTACTTCGCACTGACTGCACTATTGTCTTTGTTCATAATAAGAGTTGCAATTAATTTTTCTCGTTTTAAATAAGGCATGAGTATTTCTTCAATTATTTTGTTACGCTGTGTTTCGATTTTTTTTTTACTTTTAATGTTGAACTGTTAAGTTTTTTTTTATTACTAGGGTCCACTTTATTTTATTAGTGTTGTTGTTTACCTTTTTTTGTAGGTTTATGTTCTTAGTAAAAAATTGCACAAGCTATTTAAATAAAACCTGTTCAGAAAGCTTCTTTTGCTTAGGTTTTACTTGAGAATTAGGCTCCAAAATCAATGAAAAAAAGAATCGTGATAAAATCGAGATCTGGATTTTATTGTAAAATAATCGTGATATGATATTTTTGCCATATTGCCCACCCCTAGCTGGTAGCATCTACAATCAGGGTCTTTTAGGACTCGAAAAATAGGTTTCTTTTCTCTATTCCTTACTAAAGGACAGATAGAAAGTATGAATAACTGTGGATCTCTGCGGGTTCACCAGAGCTAACATTGCTCTCTTGGCGTCTCCCCTGACTCATGCTGTCCCTGCCTGATCTATAAGATTAAGATTGTTATGTTTTGATGGGTGTGTAGCTGTGCCGGGGCTGAACTTGTATTTAAAAAAAATGAGGGAAAAACATGGGAAAGGTATAGAAAACATTAAAGTACAAGTTCAGACAAGTTACCAGCAGGAGTGCATCATATGAAGGATAGTGAAAGTGACAGGGGTCAACCTTATTAAGGGGCTTCTAGTGTTGAAGCTATAGGCTCAATTTACAGGCTGTTTCCATACAAGGATGTGATGATGATGATGAGACTTAGCCAACAGAGTGCAAAGGCTAAATTAAAAAGTCCCACCTAATTAACACGTCCAACTGAATCATTAGTTTCCCCTGGGCTTCACAGCCATGGAAGAGGGAGCAGTTTCACTGCATATAGAACAAGCAGAAAGCAATGCTGTTTATATGAAACATTCAGGTCACCTAAATATTGTTTTTAGGTTTATTGCCAATTTGATGTGTCCATTTATTCATTAACCTTTTTTCCAATAAAAAGCTCATTGAGATAATCGAACTGATTTTACAGGGGATTATTTTGGATGAGTGGCAGCAGCACAATATTTAAAACAAAACTTAAAATGTTTAACACTACAGTAAAATATTTCTTAATTAAACATTTAAGTAATTATTCATTCTTAACATATTTTAGAGCAGCTTAACATTTAATAAGAAGAGCACTTTTAGGGTTTTCAGGTTTTCTCCAGCTGGTTCCATGAAGATGGATTAGAAGATAGAGTTCAGATTTTTAGCACAGAGAAGTGGAAAATAAGCTCTCAAAAGACCGAGAATGAATGTAGGCCAAGTCCAAGCATGGCCTGTGAAAAATCTATTAAACCTTTCCATTTTATAACTCAATCCACCAAATGAAGACACTTATGAGAAACAATTAATCTTTTTCTCACTGACTTTTAACTTGGGGTAAAATGACAAAGAATCATCAAGTAAAACCCAAAATATGTATGTGGCACTTTTTTTTACATATCCAACATTGGAAAACAGCATCACTTAAGATTCATCTGCAAGGAAAACAGGCCTGCTCACAAAGGCTCTGCAACTGAAGCACTGGACAGGGACACTTGTAGAAAAACAACAACTCACCTTTAAATTGAAATAATTTTTAATCTAAACAGAATAGATGTTACCAACTATTCAAAAAAAGGCTCTGTGTTAGTCAGTCTCAATACTTGAACGGTACTTGAAAAATCAATGCACGTACTGATGTATAGACTGTTTGACAATTACGTTTGTTTAGTTTTTGACAACAATCAAAAACCAGTTTTTCTCCTTGTTCAAATTTCGGCTCTTAAAGATAGGATGTGATGTGTAAAGCACCCTGCTCATGTCCAGGGCTCATTAACATCCTTGCTAATACAAGTTTGCCCATAAAACCAAGACATGTTGTCTTCCTCCCTCATAGATTTACTACAACTGACGCGTGTACTCATTTTTCAAGGCTCAAGAATGGAGATTGTGTAAGACTGTCATTCAAATTTCATCACAAAATCGTGTTTCACAGTCAAAGTAGGCCCAAAAGCTAATATTTAAGGACATTTCTAAACAGGAAAACTGACTTTCACGATGTGAATCTGGACAAATATAGTTTAGAAGGTTAGACTAATGTTGGCATGCAAAAGAACCAAACAGAAAGTGTTTTTCGAATTGTCCAGGAGGAACTGCTTTCTAAATAAGCAGTTTAAAAACCTAGACTGGGTCAGAAAATTGCACAGTGGAAGGAGGTTTTCCATTACATTCCGGGATAATTTTACATTACCTCAGATCTTTGTTTTCTGGTTATTACCCGCTGAGATTGAGTCTAAATAGCACAACATGACCTCTGCTGTTACAGCCAACACTGTGAGTGGCAAAGAGAAAAACTCATTCCAGCCTGCCAACCTTAAATTCACAAGAAATTATACATGTGTGATCTCCAACATTTAAAAGAAAGCACTTATATTCTCAGTGCTGCAAAGACAATGTATTGATATATGTCTAAATTTAAATCTAAATCTGGTGCAGATAAAACGAAGACAAGACTCTAATAGAAGCAGATAATCGTGTCTTTTTAGACGATGAAAAATATTAGAATAAAACAATCTGTTGGAATAAACTGAGTCGATTTCTCTAAACAGAACTTTTGACTGTTTTTTTATCCTTTTTAATGCCAAAACAAACTGTGGTACTGTCATATAAAAACAATGGACACAAAAAGGCTTTAAATAAAACCAGAATTAGAGATGAAGAAACACTTTTCTTCCAGACTACATATTTATCTAAAGTGGCTGAAAGGTTTTTTTTTATCCAAGGCCAAAGTCTGGCCTCTGTGATCAGTCGGCCATGTTGCGTAGGAAATGCCCATTATGTGGTTGTCCACAGGTCTTGTTTGTTATGACCTTGAAGGCTCTTTCGATGGCACAATGGGGACGCAGAAAAATCAAAGTGGAGACCACAGGAACCATGCTGGATTAGAAAAACGTCAAGCCAACCACTTCATCCTCCCTATTTTTCAGCTTTGTACAACCACTTTCTCCATGAGCCTAAAGAGCAATGCACATGGCTGCGTCAGACGGCCGTGGTATTTTCTATCAAAAAAGTCCCACTGGCAGCATGTGCTATGCGGTTGTCACTCCGCAGCGCCTAACCCATATCTGCATGCCTGTTAATTTCCAATTAAACTATCATAAGGCGGAGTCCAGCAATGCATTTCCGTAAAACATAAAATCCATGGTTACATTTACCAATATACTCATCTAAAAAAGCTGCAAGTGAAAACTAAACTAAACTAAACTAAGACCATGCAACCAGCCATCTGAACAAACATCAATTTTCAAAAACCTTTCAGCCCTTTACAAATGGCAGCAGACTATCATCGGCAATCTGACGAGGCTTTTGAGGGGTCATTATGACTGAATTGGCATACAGAGATGCACAAAGCACTTTTCAAGCACAACATAAATAAATAAAACAGATGGCCGAGACCATTTTTTAAACTAAATTAATTTACACATGTGTTATGTAACAATACAAAATCAATTATATGCATTTAAAGATGTGTCAGATGCCAAGCATAACCTTTTACTTTTATCTGTATGCGGCCCATCAGAATAAAACCAGGCAATTCCCTTAACATGTCAAGCTGGATATATTTTTGCCATCTGCTGTTTTATCTTTTATTTTGGTACAATCATATGGATAAAGAACCATTTAGAAAACCCAGTGTGTTATTAAATTATTCACTTATCTTTCACTAGCCAGCTTTATGCAGCGATATTAGAAAAAATACTAAAAGCACAGATTTCCTCATTCAAGAACCGACAACATGATAAAGCAAAAGTACATGCAGGGGTAACTGACTGGAAATGTGTGACGAATAAACTGTTTAGGCAAAAATATAAAAGTCTATAACAATTTAAGTGAAATTATCCTTTTCTATGGGCATTGTTTCGGCTGTTAAAATAAACTTCACTATACTGTATGTATTGCTCTTATTTGGTAAAGTATAAATTGTGTGACTTGGTCTAAGTAGATATATTGCCAGTACAAAGAAATCCTGTCTGAAACATCTATAACAAACATTTACCTTGAGACTCGTGAATCGATTATGCAAACCTGTATTCAATTATGAAAAGTCAAAGACTAAATATAAAAATGTAATGTAAGAAAAATGTACAGGATTTGCACCTTCACACCCTGTTTAGTGTTTAAGAAGGAAAGAAATCACTGGCAGTGAGGTCTAAAAAGAGAAAAGAATACTAAAGCACCATAATGAGTTTTACGATATCCTAATAGTGCTGCAAATGTCAGGGCTGATGTATTACTGCACATTTGCCGTGCTCAGACGTTTCCTGCTCCTTGCCATGACGCTCATTAAGCTTATCAAAAGCACCTTATTAGAGAAATCAGGTCAGACGTCTGGAGGATGGGGGTTCACTATTGGTTTATGTGTTGGTCCTGCAGATATACGTGTTAAGTCTTTTGTGTATTGAAGTGACGATACATAAAGAAAAGGAACCTCTGTTTTAATATTTATTGGAAATACTTTTAAACCTAAGTACCCATAATGTCCAGAAATAAGGTTGTTTGGCGTTTCTGCTGTGGCTCCCGTCTCCCCGATTCTTACAACAAAACATTTAACATTTATTGTAGATAAACTTTTACTGATCAGATTTTTTCCTTTCATTTGGGTCAGACGCCCTAACAAAAGCATGAAATGCAAATCAAATACTATGTTTGGTATAGGCAAGCTCTACTGACAGCAAATATTTCAAGTCAGTGAAAAGGTGTAACTGAAATTTGTGCTGTGCTGATCTGATTGAATCATGTAGAAATGGGAAAAAAAACAGTTACATTATTAGATAACATTATTTGCATTATAAAAACAGACGATGCTGGAAAAGCTCCCCTTAAGTAAGAGTTTTGGATTCACCTGCATTACAAAATGTGAAATCTTATTAACGTTTTAACCAGAATGTCTAAGCAGATTTTTTCAGTTGAGGCTTATTCTTTTCTTAAAATATCAATAAAAGTTAAACATAACTAACACTTGTTGTTAGAACACTAAAACCTTAGAAAAAAAAGAGTCCAATTTATATCCATTTACAAGCAAATAAGTAGTTCAATGTATTTTGTTTTATTTTAGCTTTATCCTGGTCAGGACCCCAAAAGTCCATGTCCAGCAGATAATAGGACGTAAACACAGAAGACGTCAGCAATAATTCACATAGCATCCAACTGATCACCAGGTAAACATCTGAAAGCCTGACCTAAATTGACTTCAAAACTGTTAGGATCTAAATCTAAGTCTAATTCTGTAGTTAACAGCCACTTGTTCTGCTGAAATCATATGATAGCTGCTGTATTTTAAGGACGACAGCATTCACTTGCTAACATTGACTTAACAAAAAATCAAACTCGAGGCAAAACTTTGGTTAAAATTCACCCTCAGATAGAAGAATCTTCTTCGTGTCAGAACACATATTTTAAAATTGTGCTTTCTGCTTAATAACGAGCAGAAGTGTTATTCTTAAAGCAGCTTTCAGAGAGAATTAATATCCTTGTACTAATGAACATCACAAAAGATCATATTGTATAAGGCAAGTTTCATAGTAAGCCTCTACTAACCACCTACTTATCTTAGCTTTGTCTTCTACCCTTAATCAATGGGAGAGTAGCTGGGAACAATATGCTACAAACTCCAGCAGTAAGACCATAAAAAGCATCTCAAACAGATATGAATATGTAATCTCAGGAGAAAATTTAGAGCTAGATCTGCCCACCTAGCCACATGCGCTCAGATGAAAGCGTTAAGGCTATGAGGGGGAGCAGAAATCCCACCTCTTAAAAACTTATCTTTAGAAATAGCTGCTGCAAAAGTGGAGCTGAAGCAGTGAAACTCCTGGGAATTGAGGCAAGGGGAAAAATAGGATTAACATCTGCTTTTTTTATAAAAAGAACAACGCACACAGCAATAAAACTACCCTGTCTCAATTTATATACAACAAAACTGGAATAGCATCACAGCCCGCTGAAGAAGATGAGTAAAAGATGGAGAGTAATTATTTATATGCATGCCTACCTTTTTCTGGTCCTCAAGCTTTTGACACGCAGACTTTCTGCCATGCTTGCTCGCCTCCGGTACGTCCATTCCTGGTCCAAATGCAGAATACTCCACAATAAGATCACGGGGACAGTGCTGAATAAAATCCAAAGGGCTACAGTTTGCCGACAAGGGCCTGTGTCCAGCTCACACCTCCACCTGGACACAGGTGATCCATTGGAAAAGTTTGTTCGTATGGTTGGAGGTAAAAAAAAAATAAAAAAGTTTGAGCAGGACAAACACCAAGCGGGTGAAGGTTACTGAGACAGGGCCATGGTGGTTCTGAGAAAGAGATTCAGCCTTGAAGCAGAGAAGACATTTTTGAGCTGCTCCTTCACACAGAGGTGTCAGTCATCCGAGAACAGGTTCTTCCCCACATCTATGGAATGAAGAGATGAGAAAACATTTAGATGCAAGGGGAAAATGAGCAGCACTGTTTTAAGCTCTCAATTAATGCAAAAGATCTGCCTCTCCAAAAAGTCAATATTCCCCCTTGGTGCAGCACTGTACAAATGGCAAGAGGATCTGCATATCAAAGTGAATGTTGCCATGGAGCTCAGAGACTGGGAGAAGATGCTTCTACTGCATGCTTCCTTTTAAATAGTGACTTATTGTGATTGTCTTTTTTATTTTTTTTATAAAGACTGAATCATAGTCAGGAGGAGAGTTAAGTCAAAAACGATAACCAGAAACTTTATCAGGATATTAATGAAATAATCTGGATGTACACAGTTTTCCTAAATTTGCATCGCTTTCTAAAATTCTTTTAGACCAATAAACTAAATCAGAAAGAGAGATATGTTCAAACAAGTCAACCAGATAAAGATAATCTGAAGAAATAAAACAATATTTTTAAAATAATACAATTTATTATGAGAATATATGCAAAGCAATTTGATCCTTTAAGGAAATGCAATTAATAATTGACAGCAAGTAGAGTCCAAAATAACCACCCAAGCATAATAACTGCCAGAAAGGAAATCATTGACATGTAACCACTCTGATAACATAAGGAAGTGAAATAAATTTAAAATCAGCATATCTGGTCACAAGCATGAGGAAATCAAGAAGACATGAAAAGCTTTGATCAACATCTATTACTATTTTACAAAGCCAGTTTACAAAGCCGTATCCAGACCTTTGGGAATCCAGTGAACATCAGTAAGAGGCACCATCCACAAATGCAGAACACATGGAAAAGTGGTAAAACCTCCAATTATTGCTCAGCCACCAACATTATTTCAAGTAAACACCTACGACTCGCCCCCAAGGTCACTAAACTTTTACACGCATTAATTGCAAAGAACAATGTTCATGATTCAACAGTGAGAAAGAGAGTGAGTAAAAATGCCATTTATTTGACTTGCAAGACTGAATTAGGTGAGAAAAGGGAGAAGTTTTAAGTTGTATGGTCATTTTTTCGGGCGTAGACAATTACTGGATTTTAGAAACGGTTCCGTATTATTATAGTCAAGCATGAGGGTGTTTTTTTTACAGTAAATTTGAATGGCACTAAATTACTTATTTGATGAAGGGAGCTAAAATAATATTAATGATTTCATAAATGAACAATGATTTAAATACCTTACAGGAAAATAATTTAAAAAACAACAAACAGACTCGGACAGGATATCAAAACATCATCCAGCCGTGTGACGACACTGAACAGGTACACTGGTTCCCTACATCAAGGTACATGATTGCCTCGTCACTGAAATCTGCCCTTTTAGGACTGCATTGTGGTGTGTCTCCCCATAAGACTGGCCAGTCAAATGCCCCAATGATCTATCAGGCCAATGTGTAAGTGACAGGCAGCTTGCTCGAAGCAGCGCCGTCACTGCATTGGGCAATGCGGCCATTTTCACCCTTCATCACCTCTAACACGATCTTGATCTCGAAATGTTTTCCGAGCCACTACACACTCCCCCTACTACGACATGCCACGCATCACTGCGACCCTGACACTTGCTTAAAGCCGGTCATGTCAAGTGCCGCCAGCTCCCAACTGGTTCTTCAGCGAAGAGAGGAACAGGGAGCACTGGAGCCACACAAAACACCCAGAGGCCTCCCTGAAGGCAACTGGCTGGAAAAGCAAGTCCTTCTATGGCAAAGCAATTCCATTATATTACATGAAGTCACTAACATCAGTGTTCGGTGTGTTGCCATAGGTGATTTTAGAAATTACGGCAGAAAAAAAAAGTGTTGTGAGCAATAAAGTCCTGGAATGCTAAACTTGCTAAAACACAGCTGGATTGCTCCCGGTCTTCCCCATTTTTTCCTCACCGATGGAATTACATGGGGGGGCTTTCTAAACTCCTGCATGATGCATGAGCACTAATTTGCCCCTTTTTTCTTCTTGAATTTTACAAGCAACAATGTCATCTCATGAGGATAGCATGGCACACTTTTTCTTTGCAGTACACGAAACACCCTGCAGGAGGCGGCTACTGAAAGGTGGGAAGAAAACGACTTGCGTAGCCGACAAGGCCCCAGAGATCTTTTCTGAAGCCAGACAAGACCCGTCAGGTATCCATTCTTGAAATGTCAAGGTATCTCTCTAGTAGCACTGCAAAATAAACTAATGTAATTATTAGATATTCAATACTATTTAATAAATAACACAAAACAATAAACTAAGCTAGTGTCATAGTAATCATTTGGTTCTGCTGGTTCAATGCTTCAAAGACAGGCTTGGTATTCACCGACCCATTAACTCTTAATTTTTTACAGGTTTAACAACTTAAAAATAAATAAAATGAAAATAACAGACTCACCACTCTAATGGTCTCTTTAGCCAAATATTAATAAAAGAAATACAATATTACTTTGTCGTCATTAGACAGCTTTCCATAACTGAAGTAAAACTATTTGTAGCTAAGTGCTAACAAGCTGTGGCAGCAGCAATTAGTTGAATTGGCCACACCTGTGTGGGTTTGTAAATGGCACGCCTGGTGATGCTAATTAGGAGTTAGCAGCACAGTCAGTTAGTAAAGAGTAAAGCGGAAAATAATCCAGTCGAGCTACTGACAAATGTGATTACTGTGGAAAATATGAAACAATTGAACATGTTATATTTGAATGTCATAAGTATGAAAAACAGAGATGATATATGACAAGAGAAGTTAAGTTTATTAAGGAAAAGGGTAATTTATTAGATATTTTGAGGAAGCATTTTGGGAGAAAACATATACAAATAGTTTTTCGATATTTAAAGAAAACAAAATTATTTCATAGAATTTGACTATAGTAGATGTGTGTGTGTGTGTGTGTGCGTGTGAGAGAATGTGTGGATGTTATAGATGGGTAGAAAAAACTATATAGGTCAGATTGTCCTCCAGCAGTCTAAGCCTATAGCAGCATAACTATAGAAAAACTTAAATAACTTAACCCTATAGAGTGAGACATGAAGAAGGTAGAGCAAAGGAGAACGGTCTGTCAATATATCTATATATATATATAGTTACAACCACCAGGGTGGGGTAACATTAAAGGAGACCACACAAGGATTTTCTGATTAAATGAAAACTGAATTTATTAAATTATACTAAAGAAACAAAGCCTAAAGAAGGAAAATACCTGAAATGAGAAACCAAAAATGGATTAGTGCAAAACTCAACTAACCAGAAATAAGTAAATGCAAACAAACCTAACAAAACCCAACCATAAGATACAAACCAAAACCAAATGAGGTTCTGAGGAGGGAGAGGGAAGAAGCAGAGCACCAATCAGGGCTAAAAATAACACCTGCAGAAGTTCCATCTCCAGACTCCTACCAGGAAAAAGTCAGAGACCCACTGCAGCTGTAACAATATATATATATATATACATATATATATATATATATATACATTTTTTTTTCCTTTTATATATATATATATATATATATATATATATATATATATATATATATATATATATATATATATATATATAT
>JAVLVB010000430.1:599432-610289 GCA_032876305.1 Orestias chungarensis | reverse complement strand
CAAATAAAATTCTGCTTATTTATGCCCATAGTTCTATAATGTTTAAAAGCAACAGAAAAGATTCACTTGCTTTATTCGCTGATAGTTGTTTTTTTTTCTGTATTAAACTTCACCTTTTCATGAATTACCAGGCACATTTAACTCATCATTTAGGGGCTCCTTTAGCTTCGGAACCACGACTATGTCAACTTTTTGTGGCTGAAACTATTTCTTGCAAGCAAAGTCTTTCTTGCCAACATGGAAAAACTGCTGGACCTTTCTTTAAGCCAGCTGACTGGCAGTACGAGCAAAACGAGGGGGTTAACCGTTTAACTGCAGCAGTTTCCTTTTAGTTTTCGTTTGAACACCTGTCTACACCTTGATATCAACAAGTTTCCCATATCTTAAGTACAGGCTTTGGAAATGTTTTAAAATTAAATACAATTGAATAACTATTTAACATTACACTTTTGGATAGTAAGCATTTCTCTTTCTGTTCTTTCTACCGAAAGCAAGGAGGCTAAAGCAGGTGCGAAAGATAATTTCTGATTTACGTTTGTTATTTACTGAGTGTAAAATAAATAAAAGCCCTGGGCTACAAAACACTTCCCAAATTTATCACAAATGGCATAAAGCTTGGATTCTTTGGCAAATAGGTTCCTATATTTATTGTTTAAGGGAATATCAATGTGTGCTTCTATCCCCCTTGGTTGTAAAGAATCTTACTGGGAGCAAAACGTAAATATTTATGAGCAGCAGCTGCAGCAGTTTCATCACAGTCTGCTTGGTTATCCCGCCTTCAATCTCGGCGGCTCGATGACGTCCAACCCCACACCACCGCTGCCTTTTCCGCCGGCACTTTAAATTCAACGGGTGTCAGTAACTCTCCAAATGCTCAATAAAAGTTTGATTCATGAGGCCTGGGGCCATAACCACACACTACCTGCTTTAATTCGGGGAGATGTAAATGATAGCCATAGATCCAGCCTGATTTCCTCAGGGAGAGCTCAAGAGGTTGGGAGATCATACGTCGTAAATTATCACCTCGGCAAGCCAGAGGTGAAACATTAAGAATGGACAACCATCCTATTAAAGTGCAATCATGTCCTATTGGTGTTCTTTAAGAATCATTATTTTTTTTATCAGCCTCACTTAAAACTTAAGCAAATCAAAATAATAATGATGCCCTACTCAGTTTTTTATTTATTTATTTTATTTATTTCCTATTAAAGCTGAATTGGATTTTCATGTTCAATATTTCTAATTCTTATAATAGCAACAGCTTTGAAATAATCAGTGATATATATATTATATATTTGTAAATATTTCAGTTTGATTAAACTGTCAGGTATGTACATTTTTACCATTTTTAAGCAAAAATCCTTCGTCCTAACCATTCTCCAGAAGACCCAACAATTTTTTTGCTTTATTTTCGTCATACTTCGCTTGCTTGGCAAGGATTATTCCCTCCGAACATGTGACGTTGTTCCTCTTTGCCACGACCACATCGTTCTAAACCACGTCTAAATATGCTAAAACACCATGACTTAGACTGCAGTAGGAGATTTTCACACAAGCGTTTCAACAGGTGTTTCTCATTCAGACTTTGGCCCGACCATGTCGAAGTCCTGGCCGTCAGAATCCGAGCGGGTAGTTGCCTGTTGCACACAGACAGGTTATTTAAGGCCACAAGGCATTTAAGCAATGCCTGCTATTTATTAGTTAGTGTAGTAGAACTAAATAAACACCCGTTGTAGATTTAATGAAATAATAACTACTGTAAGAGGACGGCAAAAGTAAAACACTCAGGTATTTATTAACCACCACGACATGCTAAATAATCAGTTGAGTTTTAAACCAGTACCAACTGGCATTTATTTTCTGTTACAACAGCCAACCTAGCCTTTAGTGTTTGTTATTTGAATTAATATTTACAGTATTTAGGACAGGAAATGGACAGAGAGAGAGAAGGCAGATAGGATATGTTGCAAAGGTCCAAGACTAACAGTGTGTAAATACGGCTGCACCACACGTCACCTCAGGATAAAAAAATAAAATAAAATCCCATTTAAGTAGCCATATAGAAAACTTTAAACTTCAAAACCATTGGATAGACGAGTACATGTACTGTGACACGCCCAGCTTTTGTAGAGCCCTGAAAATATGTTAAGAACGTGACAATGTGAAATTAGTAGGTATAATTATCTTGTTGAGGAAGCATTTATCTGATTTAGTATTTAGTTGGAACAATTAATTTGGTTTATGGTTAAATATATGTGCTCAAACTTCTTCATTATAATTTTTTATTTCATCGATTTCCGTCATGATAACACCCCTTGAAGAAGGACACAATGTTTGATGGGAGTAAAAAGTTCATGACGTGTGTGTGGATACAAGAAAAGACTTCACACGCTGTATTCTCGAACCGTGGATTTTGTTTAGTAAAGTTCCAGAATAGCGAAAATCTATATTCGTTTTTTAGTTCTTTTTAAGGGTGCAACACTTTCCATACCATTTGACACAGAGAACCTAAAGTGAATTAAAACTAAATAAATATCCCATGCAATGGATTTACACCAGCACACAGAATTACTTAAACAGATTCTAAAAGCATTATAACTGTAAAAAAAAGTAAATAAAACAAACATATGGAGGAAGAAAAAAAGAAACAGATGCAACAGTAAATATTAATGATGTGCAGTGGTGTTAAATTATCATAAACAAGTCTGCAGAGGTCATATGTACCAAGTATATGTATGGCACAAGTGTGTGGGTGGGAGAGGGTGGATAAACAGACAATAGTTCTAACATTTTCTTTGAAAAAGAAAAAGCATCGGCCAAGAGGAATACATTTTAATTCCAAGCACTGTTGCACTTATTGTTTTTACTAAGATACAATATTTTGCTGCTTGGTTAAAACCGGAATGTGACGTTTAACAGAATCCAACGTGAGCAGCCTTATAATGCCTCGAGGTGACGTGGAATTTCACTTTGTTTGCACTTTGTTGTCAGTGAAGATCTTTAGAATATAGATAAATATTTTAAAAAAGCATTTATTTTCTTAGAACCATTTACATCCTTACATAAAACTAATAACATTTAAGAAACAGCCAATCATTCGAGTGAAAATTCAAACATGGTGGTGATAGTGTGATGGTCTCAGGATGTTTCCAATTGGAAATTACATCACTTTCAAAAGAGCATCAGTTTGTATAACAATTTTATTGGAATTTATAAATTTTAAAATAATAATAATAATACAAAAATACAAAACCTTTAATTGCAGATTAACTTTTTGAATTTTCTTTTATTTACTTTGAAAGGGCTCCAACAGATTCTCCTATCTCAGATTCAAGCCAGGACTGGTTAGTTCAAGTATTTTTATAACTTCCAATTAGAAAAACACGGTGCTTAAACTTTCTTTAAGTGAAACTGGAACTGGGGGGGTGGAGCTCTTACAATCTGAAGCCTGTAAAAAGTTTTAGTGCTGTTAAAGTAACACTCGGTAACAAAATGTGCAACTGTCTGTTTACCTCCGTTGTGGCTGCTGGTGCAGAAAGCAAGCGTCGGCAGTAAACTACCTTTAAGCATTGGCGTGTATGTATGTATGTGTGTTTGTGTGTGTGGGGGGGGGGATCCTGACTTTTTTTAACAGGGTAATCACCATAGTGGAAGTGAAAACTGACATGAGAAGCTGCAGTTCATTAATTTGGGGAATGCATGTTGCAGTGTCAGTTTTGCGATGCTTGTTTTGCTGAATACGTTGTTCTGTGTCTGACATGTTCTTGGCACCTCAAGGTGCATCATTGTCAGATGTGACGTCGTGTCTGGGTGTGTATGGTGTGTTTGCGTGTTGGGAGGTGGGGTTGAAGGAGAGAAGATAATTTAACGCCACACGTCTGATAATCTCAGCTCGTTTATTTCAGCAGAACCAACTGGGTCACAGAAGAACATCGACCAATCGGATCAATGAAAATGAATAAAGAATGCCCAAGAAAGCAGACTGAAGAGGAAATATTGTCTGGACCGATAGGAAGAAGGCTTTGTTCAGACAAAACTTTTACGGTGCTAAACCAGCAGACAAGCACACAAGCAGAAATCTACCAACAAGAACACATTTATTGGTACATAGCGACGGCATCGCACTGAGCAAAGATTCAAGGATTCAAGGAGATTTTATTGTCATTCACGTCACATGTGATACATGAAGTGGAACGAAATTGTAATCCCACGGACCAGTTACACCCTAAAAGCAATTGGAAAATAGATAAAAGATAAGAAGAATATAATAAAATATAAAAGAATAAGATGTATAAACACACAAAATATACAAAATAACAAAATATAAAAAATATAGGAAAGCAGTATCTATTAAATAGACTTTAAGAAGCAATCAACAACATGAACACTTCATCAACACTATTTTTTTTTTATTAACAAGGACAGAATGTTGTTCTTTTTAATTTATTTCCCCAAAGATATAGCATGTTAAGAAGGTTGTGATGCACAAGGTAAAAGTAAACCATTAAGAGGAAGAATGGAACAATGATTTCTCAAATTAAGTTAGGGTAAATACCAAGTTTGTACAACAGTAAACGTACCCTACTTCATTTTTACACATTAAGAAAGGAAAATAAGCATCATATAGGTTAGATTCCAGTAATTTAGGTAAACGTATTTGTCTCTCACTAATAATACTCAAGAATCAATGCTGTTTTTCTGCATGACCTTGAAAATAAAGCTTTAAAGCCAATTAAAACAGTGATGTTCTACATTGGCATCATATTTCCTCACTGTTTTGACACACCTTATATTCTGCACGGATTTAGTGAAATTTAAGGTGGTGCACAAGGGGGGGGGAGTTCTCCAGGGTTACAAAAGTCTTAAAGTGAAAAGTCTGGTGTTTCAGCCACGCTGTGCTGAGCTGCTTCATACGCCACCGGGTTTTTCTGGGCACAGAGGAGGTGACAAGGCATCGATTCGATGATGCGTCACTGCGTCAAAGACGGCTGCGGCAGCCAATACAGCCTTTTATTCACTTTTTTTTATTTTAAGAATTTATCCTTCTGTTAAAAATGCAAACAAATATTACGCAGACTAAACTTTTGGCTCGTTTCATTAATATGGTTCTACCGGGAAACCCTTGGGTAACGTTTTTCCTACAAAGACATGATCATGACAAAAGGCAGGATGAGTTCTCCACTATCCTGATCATCCACTTCATGGTGAGCTCCGACAATCTGGAAAGAGATTTAGAGAGCGTAAATCGAGGACAAACACATGGACAATCATGTTACTCGGGTCATTAATCAAATAAATTAAAAATGTAATCGGGCGTGACATTTAGTCTGATAGTTTCATACTGATATTTGTACTGATATTTTTCAGACTTTCTTTTTTCTTTTTTTCATTGTTCAATTAATTAATTGAAAACTAACTAACATATCAAATATGTAGTGTAAATATAATTGTACTTTTGTAAAACAAAGACGTTGTATCTAGATTGCAAAGATGCATCCTTTTAAAACAACATAAATCATTTTAAATGTAGTTATTTAGTTATAGTTAGTGTATAAATAACAATTAATATCTGCGACCATTTAATTTAAGACGTCTTATTTAAGAACTGTTACCTTGTTTTCCAGTTGAAAACCTTGCTTTTGACTTTGTGAAGATGTGAAGCAATCTACAATTCCAAAAAATAAGACAGCAAAAGCGCCGGTCTAAAAAAAATGGATGGATGCAGATTAAAGTCCTTCTAGAACAGAGAGCTGCAATTCAAGAGACGTATGGCCGTGTCAGCTGAGATGAAAACGATGCAAACATTTCAGTCTATCGCTTTACTGACATTAAATAAATCATTTTTCATAGCTTAAAGCAATAGTAGTTTACAATACGTACACACTGAGAATTGATTAATAAATGTGGACAATCAGCAAAATAAATTAGACATCTTCACAAAAATATGATATGTGTTTAATTAAGGGGTTTTGTCCCCACCTAACAGGTTACACTGCTGCGCCTCAGCCAATACTTGTGTGGCACCATCTGGTTCTTTTTCCCTCTTCTGAGTCATTCACTGGTCCATAAAAGATGGGAAGAGTTTCAGCATCATCTATTTGATACAGACTAACAACAACCATCTAGTTGTCAATCGTGCAACTTGATCTGTTTAAGTCTTGTCTACACAAATATTATGTTATACGAGCCTATAGCGATTATAATGAGCCTCAAATCTGATGGTTTTGTAATAACGTTTTGAACTTCTAGTTACAAGTCCGTAAGAAAGTAGTTTTTGAGTTGCCCTTCAGTGGCAACTGAAATTTTAAACAATGTCGGAAGGATTTGGGGTAGAGAGCAAAGGCAGAGATAGAAACGGACAAGGTGAAAAAAAAAACTTGTTTAAAAATACAGCAACTGGTAGAAACAAGGAAAAAAACAAAAGCAATTTGACCTGCTTACAACAAGAATGTTTCATGTGCTTCATAGTTTTCTCTGCTGTGGTGAGATACATGACATGACGTACAATCATCTCTGGTCTCCTGCTTATGGAGCAAACGTCTCTATACGGTCCAGCAGGTAAGACAAAGGATACCCTCCATACCCCATCAGCTACGATTAAAGGACTTAAGTTGCATATTAGCTATTTTGCAAAATCAAACCCATTTTAATTAATCTGTTTATTTGGGTTGATTGTATGTTTTATTTCTGTTTTTTTCTCATTTTGTGAAATTTTATGAACATTTATCATACATGTGAAAATGAAGGGGAGCATTTCTTTTTACTTTATTTATTTTTTGGAAAAGGACATAGTTAGTATTTTTTGCACACATAAGACAAACAGTTTCTTGTCTGTATAGTGTGGATTTTAGTTTTACCGCAACTTTTAACAATCAGGATTTCGAAATTCTAGGGTTAGACAAAAGGTTACACCTTTTATTACCCACATCTCTTTGTTGAATCTCCTGCTCTCTCATAGTTTCCCCTTCAATCCCCAAACTAGTCTAGAGAACTCGCTCCCCACATAAGAACAAGTTTCAATGTAAAGTGAAAAAAAAGCATTCTTCTCAGGGCTTAACTGATCTGCATACATGTTGAATTACAGCACAATTACACATAGATTACATTAATGTGCTTTCACCCAGCCAAGTCCGCCTTGTATGTGCCAAATCCATTCTACATTATTTGCTATGCTTTTGTGGAGCTTTGAGGCAGAACACACACTGTAATCTTGCGTTATTGTGTCGGGATTAGCATCAAATCTCATTATAGCTGTGGTGGATCACTGGAAAGACAGGATTGAGGAGAGGAGCTTGGAGGGGGTATGAGGTTATCTTTATATTTTATTAGGTTTTAAACGCTAAATTTGAGGAGGCGCAGATAAAGATGTGAGGGGGTTGAATTCTCAATTACGTACGTCATCCAAGTCTGCCGGGATCTCGGTGTGTACGCAAGACCACAGTCAACACAGACAGACCAACAGAGGTCAAGGGGTCAGATTCAGATGTGTCAGAGTACAGCGAAGTGAAATATGCCACACATCTAACGACTTAGCTCTGGTCCTTCACCACGCCCTGCAATCCCAAATACCACTCATCAGTTAAGGTTTTTTTCCCCCCCGCAGTCTGGCATGCTCACGCTTCATAAACCGCGCTTTTATTACCAATAGATCCGTGAGGGTTGTAATTGCCTGAGTGATATACAGCCAGCGGTGGGAAAGAGGCTCAGATTCTCTCACTTTTAAAGAGCTCCACAGCGTCGTGAGGCGGAGGGACACGCCTCGATCCGTTCAACACCATTATGCTTGTATATACATACGTATGTCAGAAAGGATTTTCCCCAATACCAGATTACACAGTAACATTTAATCAAACATTTCAAAAGCATGTGTGTTTTTGCCCTAAACTACAAAAGACTTACAATAAATCAGCCGGATAATGGTTGCAAAGTTGTTTAATTGGGAAAAAATATGAGGAAACTGAAGAAATATCTGCCAGAGGGCAATTTAGATTGTTCTAGTTTACAGCTAATGAAACCCTAAAATCGAGTTACTCTGAACATATGAATATTACACATGACCTATGAAAAACAGATTTATTGGGGAAATGTAACAATCTTATTGCATGCAAAATCACAGAGAAGACTGCTGACTACAAAGTTGTCCAGCAGAAAGAAGGAGGGTAAACCACAAAATGAACTTTTTCTTTTTAGATACTTTCCTACATTAGGTCATTACAGTGCATTCATTTATGATTTTTAATTTAAAGCAATAAAACTGTCGTGTCACTGAGAATAAAAAAAAAAGATTATTAATAGAAGGTTAAGGGGAAGGAAAAAGTGTGTTAAAAAACCTGAACACAATGATAATTGCCTTGTTATTGTGAACTGAAGCCTTACAGTAATGGTACTTTATGCTGAGAAGCTTTTACAGAGACTGGTTTCAAACTTTCATTACCTACACTATTGCCCCAAAGAGAATGGTTTTATAATTAGGGATACAGCGATACCACTTTTTTCCAAAAGGAGTTGTGTATCAGTACTTGCATTTGAGTAATCACCGATTCCGATACAGAGTACTTACGCCATTACACATATAGTTACTTTGGATTTTTTAAATTTTTCCTCAGATATTATTAAAACAACATTCCCTGTTATGTGCAAACATACAGTACAAACACAAATTTAACAAAATTGTCAAATACTGAAATGTTTTTTTGCGGTACTGAGGACAGCGACTCAGTGTGGCGTGGTTTTTGTGCCGCCAGGTTTGCGGTCGCTGAGCTGTCTGGGGGAGCAATGGTTGTGTGTGTGTGAATCTAAGCTCATGGGTTCTTCGGGCGCCCGCTAAACTCTGCCCTGCTCGCGCTCGGCTCTCTGTCTGCTTTCGCAACTTTGTGTTTTTGGAAGGAATTAGTGGAGTGAGCTGAGCGAGCGGGCGGTTTGTCGGAGTTGAGTGCGTGTCCGGGCACCTTTGAGCAGGCACGCTTCCCTGCTATTCGTGCACACGCGCTTGCGGTTGTTGCTCCTTCCGGTGGCTCTGTGCCTGCGGACCTGGTGGCACAGAGATCACACCATAAGGCCCACCCAGGCCCAATAGTAGCGTCGCAAGTGGTATCAACATCGTGGTATCGGTGGTAATTTTATGGGTACGACTTTAGTACTTATGCCCGGTATCGGACAGATACCCGATACCAGTGTCGGTATCAGTGCATTCCTAATCATAATCTATAAGCAATAATCATCAAGATGTATTTAAAGACCCCTCCGAACTGTTGCAGCCTGTTTTTCCCCATTTACAGAACATTCATGCCTTAAATTTAGTCAAGTTAGTTTGTAAACTAAAGGATTGCTTCCCCTCTTTTGGCCATAGGGCAAACCAGACCCACCCACATTGTTTATCTGAGCTGCTCGGACCAGAACACATTTTGCACAAAGATCCCAAAGCGAAGTAAAGAGTGCAGACACATTTCAGCAACCTGATGCAATTCACATTCCAAACATTTTAACAACATAAATACACGCTTTGAATCGAAGCAAAAAGTCAAACACGTGCATACAAACTCTTATATTTACCCCCTCCCCCTCCCCCAGCAGAGCACCATGCTTGTAAGTGAGCATCCAGAGAATCACCAAAACACACAGAGGTCCCATTAGAAGGAAGAAATATCAGAAGAGCAGCACTACAGCCGCTGATTGCCCAACGCGTGCTCCTTTCAAAATTCACGACAGGGTAGAGGGTGTTGCGAGCCGACAGCTCATCAGCAGCTGCACAGTGTGAACTCGCTATAAGTGGAGGGAACGGTTGAGAAAAATAAAGCTCATCAAGCACTACTATCATAGCTGGGGTTTGTCAACAACACAGAGAAAGAAGCAGGAATGAAACGCATCAAAACCTGAGATATTTAACAACAATCTGGTGGAACATCAAATTTCCTGGAAAGACCTTTTTGCACACATTTGTGCCAAGCAGAACAATCTTAGATATAGCTTTTGGATAATCATTATATATGATATTTTACCTCAATCTTCAATAATAGTTGACATACAGTAATAAAAACTTGATGGAGATAAGGCCTCCACCCTCAGAGTTCCCTTCAGGCTACTACAGACATTTACATATATACAGAATTACTTTTTAGGTTATGCTAAGTTATGCTAAACATAAACATAAATAATAAACATGGATATATCTGCAATGTTTATGAGATAATATGGTAAAAAATACCACAGAAATTTTATTTGCAACACAAAAAAAGAGTGTGCAAGTATTTTTTTATTTTTTGTGGGGTCAAAAGATAACCTCTAACTGGTTCAGAGGTTATTTTTGTATATAAATAAGAAAGGAAGATACAAGTCACCTTGGCAAAATAAGGATTTATCCCCAACATAGGTCGTAATTGTAGAGTAGGAATATTTGAATATTTTAGAAATAAAAATGTATGCTTGGTCTGACTAAAACTAAAATTATCAAGTAAAATTATTATTCAGCTGGTCTTTTTACATAAAAAAATAAGATTAAACAAACTCGAAGCACGCCTTAAGCTGAACTTACACTTCCAACCAAACATTGCCAAAGCTAACAGGACATTTTGGCTTAATATAAATTCTAAGACACTTTAAACATAACAAGCATGTTTGAACAGCAGCAAAATCTGTAGACGAAAAACAACCGTGAATATAATTGTCATGATGTGTGTTTTGTCTGGTTCCGTTTCCTCCCTGTGTCTCGTCACTCCGCCTTCATTCACAGCTGTCTGCAATAATTCACTCCTCTTCTCAACCAATCACACCCCGGTTCTCACTACTTAAGCCACATTCATTCACACACTCACCGCTGGATCGTCTGTTGTTGCCCCTGGTATTCCTCGTTGCTTCTTA
>JAVLVB010000430.1:541328-582460 GCA_032876305.1 Orestias chungarensis | reverse complement strand
TCAACTTTTTTCAGCTTTTACCACTTCAGCATAATTTAACTTCAGCATAATTTCCACATTTCAGAGTTTTCTTCAGCGTTTTCTTCAGCTAATTGATACTATGTTTTCATGTTTTTTCGCTTCCTTGGGCATCTTCTGCCAATTCCTTTAAGCTTTTGGCATTCTCAACTGCTGTTTCGCAGGAACAGCTTTTTCTAGTAATTTATGTTTCCTCCAAGGTATCATTGACACAGGATAGGTCTGAATTACTAAATCAGTATTTTAAATGACTTCCTTTTACTACAATTTGCTGCAAGTCTTTTGAGATAAATAATCAATATTACATCCAATTTTAAGTCCTGGTCAGAATCTCAGTTACAGTTAAATCTGGACTTTGCTGTCCATTGACTGGTCCATTATCACACATGAATGTGCTTTAATCTGAGCCCTTCCATGGTACCTCCAGTTGTATTATTCTGGACTTTAGCTTGTTAAAGGGTAAGTTATTTCCACAGTATTTAGCTTCATCTTTCTTTCTTCAAACTCTCAAAAGAGTCTTTTCTGCTGCAGAACAAATAACCTCACAGAGCATGATACTACCACCGCCCCAGGAAAATATAATTAATCTGTCTTGGATAGACCTAGAAACACAGTTGGGTTACTAGAACAAACTTACGAAGCATATCTCCCTAACCACTGACTAAATAAAAAGCCATGTGGTGATAGAAAAACCCCAAACTTACCCATTGCTGTTGCAACACCAGCAGGCAGACTGCCTCTAGCCTTTCTCCTTATCCTACTTGTATTACCTCAAAAACAGCCCAGTCATTTTAAAGCCTTGCTGAGGTAAAACTTTATTAAATCCAATCTACTGCAACACAGAGCTCAAATGTGTTGGTTTCTAGGCGCTGTTTCAAAGTGAATCCTACAGTACAAAGTAGCCGACATAACATTTTTAAGTCTCTGCCAAAGAGCAGACTGCAACAAGCACTAAGAACAAAAGTATTAGTTCGGTTTTATCATGCTGTGGTCTTAATACAGTCCTAAAGCCAGCAGGCTGTTCCACTGGCTTAGCAGAAAGACAGAAAAGCAACTAAACATGGCTGCCAAAACCAATTTTCATTAGTATTGGTTTATTTTAGCTACAGCACAGATAAAATGATAATCAAGAGACATGCAAGAAGAAGTCTTTATCTGTAACTTCCTACGTCTAAACTGGTTTAACCCAGGTTAGTGACACAAACTTAGATTTGATGTGATGGATCAACACAAAAAATATAATGATGAAAAGCAAGGAAGATGGAAGATGATAATCGGAGATGCAGCAGCATTAATATTCTGTCCATTCTAATCTGATACCTCCACATGAAATCCACTGACAGCAATTTCCTTTGAAGTCTAAATGTGTGGAATTTTATCTCCACAACTTTAAATCCACTTGGTCTGAGACCTTAGAGGTTTGTTGGAGAACATAAGGGAGCGAACGGCATCATGACGACCAAGGAACACGGCAGATGGGTCAGGGAGAAAGACCTGGAGAAATGTTAACAGGGTTTTTTATAAACAACAAAAGTCGAGCTTTGAGAATCAATCTACAGGTTAACAATTCTACCTTTATATCTCAAACAGGAACCAGGAATCTCATTGAGACTAACAACGGTTTTTAGAAAGAAATCTTACCAAAAAAACTTTTTTTAATTGAAAATACATAATCAGTAACCACGTACAAGTCAGATATTCTTCCAGTTTAAAGAGCTGTTGCCCTATTTAGTTTGAGAACTCTTTAAAAGAGACACGGAGAAGTTCATACAAGCATCCTAGAGAATATTGAAGGATTGAAAGAAAGTATGGTAGTATTGTTTTTACCGGCTCAATACTAGCTACTTGATGTTGACAATTTCCTCCCCAAAGACAGGTAAGATAGACGACGGATGAGATTGTATATACTTAACAGGAGGAACTTCAAGCCTGGCTATTCTATTAACTGATTTTGGACACTTGGGATGAGACAACACGGTTCTTCATTGAAGTGAGAAGCACTGTACGAAAAGCAGTCTTGCAATATTTGTACCATCAAAAAGATTCTACAGTCTCATGTCATGTTAAGTGTTCTAGCAGCACAATAAAAGCATTTCTTTCCCCACAATAATGCTCTGAATCTTCACACACCAGACAACATGCGTGCTGCATGCTAACAACCCTCTTCAATATTCATAGATGGTTGGTTTTCCAAAGACTCCCTGCAGTGCAAAGCAGGGTGGGGCTGAGGTTCACAGTGTTTGTGACTGCCATAGTAGGGATGTGGAGGTTGGGGTGGCAGGTGGGGGTGGATAGAGGGTCCCATGCACTTGACTGATCCCGATGACGGCATGTTTAAAAATAGTTGCATGCCGTCATGTGGAGCTTGGTCTCTGGAGGAGCGTCAAGCAGTACTTGGCACGCTTTTCCCTTTCTTCTTCACTCGTGTCGCAGATCAAGGCACCAGTACTCCCAGTTAGGAGTAAGATCACTCTGGTGGGGTGCTGTCAAAGCTCCTAATTGTATAACGTGTCTACTTCTCCGGGGTTTGGTGAGTGAGACAACACAAAGCGTTTGGCAGGTCTAAGCGTGATGTTTCTGAACAGGTAATACTTTAGCAGTTTATGTTATTGGACGCAAACAACGCTTTCAAAATAAAATATTGACTTTGCAGATGTAGAGTGAGAAAATGCAGGTGTGAGTGCATCAGCAACACACAAATCAACTGGCAAAATCTTCAAAATGTTGGATGAGCTGTGTAACTTAAATATCTACAAACACTTTCACTGGCTAAAGGTACAGTCAGATTTGTATTGGTTTCATTTAAAAAGTGACTTCTTATAGTGAATGATGTTACACCGACTACCATAACACAGCAATCAGAATGTTATAAGTGTTATTTAAACACAATTTTTAACCCAGAAGAACTGAGAAGTCCATTTGTGGTGATCCATATTTAACGTAGCATAGAATAGAGTAACCGAACGTGGTCAGGCTGATGACCGGTCAACTGGAGAGATGAACCTGAAACATCATCAGCTGCATTTCTACAAAAAGTAATAACCCTCTAGAACTCATCCCAATTTTACTGTCTGCTAATAGCAAAGCAGTAGCTGATGAGTGGTAGGGCTTGACAGTGGAAACGTGGGCTGCTGGGGATCGTTATCCTCATCATTAACATCTCTATTACACACCTTGGCTCACATTAGAGGCAGGCAGAGAGGTGATCTGACCTTGGTAGAAGAAATTAATCTCAATCCTGTAATTCACTGCTGCAACCTTGAACTCGGCTGCTCCTACTCACCCCCGCTTTGTAAGGATCACGTTAAATGCGCGCTTAATTTCTCTAACTGCTCCAAACCTTATAACCCATGTGATCATTTGATTTGTGAGCAGCAAGTACTATACGCCCAGAATAATGTGACACAGAGAGAAGGTGCACAGGTTTAATTCCTACACAACCATTAGGTCATTTATGTTTGTTCGACTTTTATCTTCTTAAAAAATCTTTAAAAAATGTAACCTAATTTCTTTGCAGAAACTGGTTAAAAAAAAAGTGGCTTTCACATGTAAATAGATAGAGATGTCACTAAAGCAGGATTTGTTAAATGAACACATCCAATCTGTCAGCATATTAGCCAGATGAAAGCCGCCTTTCCATGTCCCCAGCATCCTCCACTCATCTTCCAATATGACTCTCCTGTTCCTCTTTGCCCCCCATTTCCATCAAAAAGCTGCTTTGCATGTACGAGGCGCAGACTGGAAAGATCCAATAAAGTATGCAGAAATATGTGGCAGAGGGATATGAGCCTCCAACACCTTTGGCACCACCGGGATCATACCCATAATTCAATGCCACACCCAGTTCACATTTTCCCTCCCACTGTTATGCCTTCCAACATGCTGCCGTAGCTATGATGCATGGACAATAGAAGGAGATGGTTTATTTCATGTGCCATTTCGAGCTACACAGCAGTAATGAGATACAACATTAACATTTTGCTGACAAGTGTTTCTCCCCCATCTCTTGCAGGGCATTAGACTCCAGTGTGTGGCTCAACACTGTCTGTCTGCTGTATTTCATTCAAGCCTGCAAGCATTGCAAAGTTTTGCAGAACTATACCTGCAATACCCGGTCACATCTCGTGTAAGTATCTTTAATTTGGATTTGATTGGACAAATTATCCATTATTTAATAATTGCCAGATTGTCAGAAAACTGAGGTGTTCTGCTGGTTTTGTTGTTAAAACCATGTCAGAGATATTTTGATGTAATTAGTAAACCAAGCTCAACTCCATTTCCATATGTGGTCCTAATGTGGAAACAAATTCCAGAAGTTTTTACACACTGTCACATTTTGTCTGACTTATATGACTTTGATGTGAGTCATGCGTCATAATTCTGCACCAGTGGTAAATCTGGAAGTAAAGAATTGCTTAAGTAGGGAGAGCTAAATTTAAATCATCTTTCAATTGGTCTTCAGACATAAAACATATCGTATTGTTTCCCATTGCTCAAAAACTTTCAAATCAATCCACTGAGAGCAGCATCCAATGTTACTCCAATACTTATTGTTCTGTGCTGTGATGTCTACGTTCTTCTTCTGCATATGTTTTGGGAAAATAAACCATTCACACATGAATATGATGGGGGCCAAAAAACATCTCCTATGTGATTGCAGTAAATTGGGTCCATCCATCTATCCACCATCTACGCACCCCTATGCTTTTCATTGGTCAGAGCAACTACATTTTTTCATGTTTGACATTGGAACATGAGACTGTTTAAAAAAATGTGGACGTGGAAAGGATGTTCGTCTTAATATTGGTTAAATCATTTGCATTATTCAATCAAAGAAACTTTTTAAGACGATTGTAGGAACTACCCAAACTGAGCAAAGAAATGTCTGAAAACGTTGACGTAAGCAAACAATGTGTGAAGAAAAATGCGGTAGAAATCCTGAAAGATAGTGATCGAAATCACTTCAATGGTAAAATCAAATCATAAAGAAAAAACAATACATAGGAGAATTATCACATGCACAATGTGAAGAAATCTTTGGGTTTCTTCAAATTATGCATACATTGAACTAACCAGGCATCGTGCATAAGTTAGACAAAGAATGCGGCTTTAATTTGTAAAAGGAGTAATGGAAGAGTAATGGAAGAGCGTTATGTTATCAGATGAGTCCAAAGTTAACCTGCTCTAGACTGGTGGGCACATCAGGGTATAAAGACAAACAGGTGAAGTCATGTACCAATCATGCCTAGTCCCTACTGCACAACCCTGTGTGGCAGTGCTATTATCTGGGGTTACTGCAGTTAGTCAGCAACATTATGAGCCTAAATATTAAGCTTAGCTGAATACCTGAATGTATTGAATGACTAAGGTATTCAATTAATGTAATTTTTCTTCCTTTCATGCAAGAAAAATAGTATTTTTAGGTTTACCGTAGTTTATTCCCATAAACTGCTTATACGGTTGAGTTTCAAGATGTTTTCTAATGGCTGAAATGAAATTAGCTATTTTCCGGAGTAGCTGTTACCATCAAATAACGCATTAGTTCTATCACACAGTAGATGGTAGTGGAGTTTTCCACAACAAGATCAAAAAAGTGCATAAAAAACAATTATTTGAACTGATTAAAGTAGAAAGATAATCTTCTTTTTCATGTCATTCATTCAAACGGAAGCTAAAACAGAGTCACAGACGTGTGTGATTTTTAAATTGGATTTCATGAGATTCTGTAATAGTAATTCGCTGGAAATTAGAGTTTTCAATACCTGTTTAACACTTCAAATTTTGTCCAATTATTGCATTGCTTATAATGTGGTTTGCCAATGAATACGGTCAACGCAGGCTAATGTTTTCTCAGTCCTTCGTTTTGTAAGACCCCAATACTCATTATTACAAGCATAAAAATGTCACTCTTCATAGAGAGCAAGGTTGGCTTTGAATAAGATGATCACAGGGGGACAAGAGGAAGCCTTTCAGAGTGAGAAAAGCCCTCCCTGCCTTTCCTTCCATAAAAAAACGAATGAAACCAGTCAATCTTTAAAACATAATTGGTTCCCTGGTGGCTAGCTCACACAGCAAAAAAAAAGTTACACCCAAAAAAAGCCAGACAGTCACAGAGAAAGACTAATAAGCAACAGAAAGGGTGCTGGACATGAAGATGCTTCCTGCTCTCAAAATAAAACAGCCTGCTTTCTCCATGCTTTTTCAACACATTTCTGCACCTCCTCTTGTCTTTCTGTGAGATTCCAACAATCACTCAACTCAGCAGATGGTACAGGTCTGAAACATGTGAAGACCCCCCCCTTCACAGGTCAGGGAGCAACTCCCTCATGTTTGTGTGTTGACCGTCTCTCCGGATAAGCGTTACTGATGTCATGGCGAATTTCATTTGATCAACTTCATGAATGTCGGAGGTTAAAGAAATCAATCACATGCCCCGGCTCCTCTTGTGATTTAATTACTCCAACGGACAGCAGAGCGAATCAGCGGTGCCCTTATTGAAATGCACGTGGCTGCATTCAGACAAATGCCATCCAACCTAATTGCTTGCAAATGAGGAAATTAATAGACTTGAGCATCAATAGCGGTGTTGAGGAAACGCCACAGTTCACAGGTTAAATATGAATCTGTTTCGTTTGTTGTGATTCTTCAAAAGACAAGGTGGTGCCTGTGGGATGTTATTGCCAAGGAAATATATATTAATTTAACTAAATGGTTCTTAATAAAACAATCTTTCACTAATGTGTAAACAACAGAGCGGCTAAGTATTACAGAAGTGTTTGTCATTCCGCCTCTCTATAGAGAACAGGTTCAGCTCCCATATGATGCTCGTAATTCCTTTATATACATATTTAAACCTGCAGGTCTGCTATGAGGGCTCAGATCATTAGCTCCAGAGTGCTTTGTCCTAATGGACCTTGCACTCTGTCTGTTTAATCAGACAAATCTATAAACACAAACCCCTTGTGCAGGGAATTACTAATATCAAGCAAAGTAACAAGGAGTTTACAACAATTTAGTCCAGACAGACCATAGGAAATCGCCAGGGGCTCAAAACGATTTACCCTATTGCCTATTTAAAAAATCTGTGCATCTGCACATCTACTGCTGATGCATGAGTATCATGAGAGCAGCTCTGTATGCTGTGCTATGGTTGCTTTGAGGGTAAAGCCATCTAGAGAGCAGCTGAAACGCTATTAATAAATTGTACAATGTTCAGAGTAAAGATCACAATCCAGACAACTTCCCCCGTAAAACCTTGTCTGAACTCAGCACGATCATACAAACCTAACTATATAATATTGGATTATCAACAAGCTATACGAGAAGAAATAAAAAAGCAAAAGTTACAACAACAAATTGACGTAGAAGGAAGACGCAAGTTATATTTTTTTTATTTTTTTTTTAAATAAAAAAAAGGAAGAATGCTATTATTGTCTGGACTATAAACAATAAGTGGGTTAGGGAAGACAGTCAATAAAGTGTATACCATATAAATGTGATGAAATGTGTTACTTTATTACGCTTTAAAGCTCTGGATTTTTAAAATTGATAACTAATTGCTACTGAGGGATCCCTGATATGTAGAGAAAGCCCTATAGTTAGCTGTGTCCTATGAAAATAACCCAACAATACCAAATCTGTTAAATCTTACTTTGTCCAGACTCACAGGGTGTTAGAATCATGTAATCTTCACTGATAATCCTGTCTACCAAACTGACTGGATTAATCAGGATTTATAGATAAATACAGTTGTGTATCATCAGGATAATAGTGGAAATTAACACCATGCTGTCTGATGATTTTACCAACAGGGAGCATGTATATAGTAAATAGAATTGGGCCAAGTACAGAATCCTGTGGTACTCCACAAGTAACCTTACTTTGAGCAATGTTTATTTCCACATTTACAGTTAAAAAGATTATACAGTATAAACAGATCGTTTTAGTTACCGTCTTACATTTTGAATCATCCATTTCATACATTTGTAGTTTTGTGGCAATTCTGGTTCCTTTATCAATGGCAGTCATTGCAACAACAAAACAAATATCGACATATTTATTACTTAAAAGACCTGAAAGAACGTAGAACTGGAAACGTTTGAGCTGTAGAAAGTGATGTGTGATCTGGTCTGTCCTTTCTTGTTTTCATCCAGCTGTAGTAAGCATCCACATCCACAGTGAGCCACTGATAAGTCCACAAACTGCCAGTAAAGACCAGCAAGACTGTTGGTATCATATATATAGAGAGAGAGATAGCCAAGAGAAAATGTTTTACTTTTTTACAAACCTAAACATTTTGGTTTTCCCAGATGGTCCAGCAGGAGGTCAGGGACAGCAAGCCCTGTACAGGATAGAAGCTTGCAGTGTAAGCAGAAGCGTAGGGAACGTGGCTGCAGCTTATTGTGCTTTATCAGGGAAACGTGCCAGATATCCAGCACTACTAATGCATCTTCTGCAAAATTAAAAAAAGAGTATTCTCCAGTGACACAGCCTTCTTTTGTTCTATGTACTTTTAAGAGGCCAGTCTGACACAGTTAAACTAATAAAGACTAATTTATTATCATAACAAGAAAAACAGCTTTACCTTGAATTTGACAAAAACAATAATTGCACAAAGCAGTTTAGGGTATCCGCCAAAGTGCATTTAAAAGCGACTAAATACCTAAGAAAATATATTTTATAAAACTTAGGTAAGGATTTCATACAATTTGATTGCACCATGTCAGTATTATATGAAAATAGAAATCCTAGCGCTAATTATAAAAAAGCCATATTTGCCATTACAATTTGCTTTGCAAAATAGTTCAAGCACTGAATCCTATTTAGGAGTATTATATCAATTGTTACATATATCCATGTAACATTTCCCAAATCTAAGCGAGTGAATACATTTTAACTAATACATTCAATAGAATTGTCTATAGCAATTACTTTTAATAGAAGCCCGTTTTTAGTACCAGTGGGCTTAGAGCACTTAGAGCAATTAAGGTTATGGGATTATGACAAAAGTATGTTATTCAATTTGTGAGATAAAAATCTAAGTTATAAATATTTAAGATAAAAATTAAGCTTCAGGGCAAAGCCACTGAATCCATGTGTTCATTTTATTTGCTTACACATGAACTAAGAGCAAGAGTTCTCTGATTTTATCCATAAAACTTTGATCAGATCCCAGTTAATTAAAATACATTAAAATAAAAAGACAAATGTGTCCTTGTATAAAAGAACATTTCTAAAAACAATTGAATTAAAATATGATCACATAAAATGATTAGATAAAATTTCTCCTGAGAGGGTTTAAACCACAATCTATGCTGCTTCCAACGTTCGTAACTCTGATGTATCCGCAAATCTGACAGAACACATCCCTGTTACACAGTTTATTCAGTAAATAGATCAGATTTGCTGGATTACATTTTAAGGCTAACTCAAAGGAAGATTTACCAGCCTCCCCATCTCAGTACTCACCTAAACTGAACTTGAATTTCAGGTTTACTTGCTCTTTGTTTAAATGAGATGTAAAAGCTGTTGTATATTGTGTACTTGCTCCCAGCTGGGAAGTTTCTGAGCACATGTTCCTTTTGTTTTGTGCTTCTCTAAGCTTTCTGTAACCATCTGAAAAATATTTCCAGAGGTTAGCCACTGAAAACAAACACAAAGAAACCATGCACTATTTGGTTAAGCTGATTTAGATCTTTAAGGAGTGCAACGAAGACAATTACTGAAAATGCTTCTCAATGGATTCTCTACTCTATATTACACATCTATTACATTTGATTTATTATTTAGCATCAGCATAGCAAAAAATAAAAATAAAAACATTACTAAGGCAAGTGACTGACAGCTGTTGCCTAGAGACACTAAAGGGATGCTTGTGGTGTTTCATCTACACCATTTTGGCTGCTTTTTGATCCACGGAAATTCACTAAAATTGCAGAAACAGAGACTGTGTCTACATAGGATACTATTAAAAAAAACACAATTGTTCACCATGCACCATCTCCTCATTAGTATGCAGGTAATTAATAGGTGAATAAGTGCAGTAACCAAGGTTGCTAAGACTGTGACGTGAATGAGAAAATTTGCAGCACGAAGATTCACCTGTCGTCGCAAGATAGAGAGCTGTGGATGCAAAATAATCAGTATCTGGACAAAATGAGCTGTGATCAGGCTCTGATCTCAGTGGTCCTTGGAAGATATCGCTAAAGTGCCTTTTTAAGTGTATTTGCATCTGTTTTGAAGTAATTAATGTTCCTTTCTTATTCAATGCAAAATAATGCAGGAAATCCCTATTCAGTTTATTCTGATTCTTGGATTTTAAGTTTGGATTTTGACTAGGCCGTTCCAATTCTTCCAGCTAAACCATTTCATCATTATAGTATGTTTTACATCTTCGACATGCTGGAATATAAACCTCTGAAGCGTTGTTAAACGTTTGAAAGCGTTTAATAGGTTTCCTTGATCCACCCATCCTCCCAACATGTCTGAAGAAGAGAACACTTTTAATGCTCATTTTTGGTTTTAACTGTCGCAGAAGCCTTTTCTGTTAAATTTGATTGTGTAAAACATCATTGCACTGAGGCAAAATGTAAGTAAAGTTTTATTCTCGCACTGAGAAGTAAATATCAGTTTATGTAGGTAAATTAACACTGACAAGCGCGCTTTGAATTTTGTTCAGTGTTTCTATATGTGATCTAATTCTGTATCTTTGGTGATTGCCCTGGCACGACAGACCTACTAAAAGTGTTTACATGGTTGACTTTACCCCTCTCACTGTGCTCAGGTCCTCTGCTGATTCCTGTTACCAGTTCTTTAGGGTAATCAACTCCAAAGTCCCCAAACAGCCGTCCTTTGGCATCAACACACCTGCAGCAATCTGTTGACTGTGAGACCCATGTTTTACCTGTCAGTCGCCACTGAGAGAGAGAGAGAGAGAGGTGTGAATACGGCTCGCTTTGCAAATGTACCTGTTCTGCCTGGCTGGCTTTCACCGCGCGTAATAACACAAACAGCCAATGTTTATGGACAGCTTGGAGAGCAATTGCTGCACACCTGATAAATTTTTGCATTTAGCTATGCTCCTTCTCGTCAGTCCACGACCTGCAGTTATCGGTCAAAGTGATTTACTGCATTCATATATTTTTAACCTAAAGAGAACTTCTTTTTTTTCCAAATCCACATTTTGCAGTTGATTTGAGTGCACAGTCGAATTGAATTTAAGTAAAAATTCAAAAATACTTCAGTAATCCCAAAGAGAAATGAAATGTTGTAACTTGTGTTACTTATTATTTAAAGCGTTAGGCTAGATGCTGATGGCTGTGGGCAGATTGGATCTCCTGCAGCGGCCCATATTACAGCGAAGCAAAGCTGCATCTGACTGAAGACACTAAAACAGCCTATTAAAAAAGGATGATCACGGTTGTCCATAATTATCATTACTTCTGATAAATCTTTCTCTGGACCATCGTCTCTTTCAGGTTTTACAGTAGTTCCTGTGACAGAAGTACTATTGCATGCTAGCATTAACCTGCAGCTGAATTTTAGTTTTGAATGTACAGTAAGCCATGGTTTCTGCTTCCAAAACCAAATATTTGCTGCTTTTATTTGATTTATGTTCCTATAAACGGATTTCATCTGATTAATATTTTTTTTAAAATATCTAGGTATTACGTTTAAAAAAAAAAACACTAACCTTTTAAAAGCATACGTTTAAAACAACTGCATTATAAAATATTCTAAGCAACAAACACATTATCACTTTTATGTGTAGTTATAGCACACAAATGTACTTTTAAACATTAGTGCAGTGGAGCCTGCTGTGATAATATAAACTCATACAACGTTGTCACTTAATTATAAATTAGCCCTAATTACATTATTACATTTATTTATTTATTCACAACATAAGCTGTTTGACCAGTTGAGAAACTATTTAGAGCAAGAAACAGTGTCTTGACAAAACTGCAGAATACACGAAGAACTAAAGCAAAGTCTGTTTTTACTGGAAAATCCATGAACGCTATAAATCACTCCACATCATTACCTTCAACTGCAGAGCACATGCAATATTCACATATGAATGTTTTCCTTAGGCTAAATCTGTACTCATTGTTAGGGTTTAACCTTACCTCTCTAATTTGCGGCTATAGCAATCATGTGACCCAACATAATCCGATAGCACTGGCACAGAGCAACATTCCATTGGTAATCAATGTAGGCTTAGAGGCAATTACTGGTCAGTGTGGACAATGTGTGATCACATGTTGATGGTGATTTAAGGCCAAACAGACGTGCAAACAGTTGGCTCATCAATGGTTTTCAGACCCATGTCAACTCACTGCACCCAGGTTCATGTTTCAACAAGAGCAAAAAAAATAGATGAATGCCAGCATGTTGGCCCAGCAGGTCATGTCAGATACCATGAAAGTCCTGGTCTTACAGTCAGAGAAATACCTCACCTTTGTGAATTAAATGTTACTATAAAAGCTTGCATAGCTCCCCTAATACAGTTGTAAAATTGTCCACAAAGAAACAGACAAAACAAAGCAACCACGCTTGCCAGTCTCCTGTGAAATCGTAGACCTTTAATATCTGCTAAACATTGCCCAGTAATCATAGATTTGAAAATGTTCATTTGAATTTGTTTTAAATACCTGCACCGAACCACAATGGTTGCCATATGCCTAAATAGCTCATTAGCAACCACAGCTGAGGGTTTCAGCCATGATAGGACATGTTTCTAGTGAAGGTTAGGAATCTATTGCTCTCAATAACCTTGAAGCAGCTTAGTTGGAAACATTTGAAATATTCAAGGTGAGGATGTTTTGAAATGTTGGCAACAAGCTATGAAAGCTACAATATCTGACTATAGAAAGCAAAGCAGTATGACATTGTCACTTCACAAAGCGTACAACTGTAGACAAAACATAATGGTGAGTGCAACAAGGTTTAGTTTACTACCACAATATTTGTATGTTTCTCACATTTTCTTTAATTACTAAGAATAAAAATGCATCTTTGTGTAAAAATGTACATCATTTATATCTTCTTTCTGCTTCTGGCCATTTAGGTCAAAAAATTAGATTAGAAAACATAACACTGACATTGAATGTTTCAACTTAAAAATGGAAACGCCGTTTTGATTTTTGGCCTTCTTGTGATAAGAGGTTTCTGACCAAAAAACAGTAGAACTCTCTTGCTCTTTTGTTTGACTATTTCAGGAAAAAAAATTGAGTTAGAAAAGGTTTTCTGCTGCTTCTTTTCTTCACTTATCTGCCACCACTTCCTATCCCTCCTATTTAAACGAGAACAAGAGACCAAGCTCTTCGCAGGCACAAATAGGACCCAAGTCCTGTGGGTGTGCATAGGTGTCACCATCAGCAAAGAGTTCTCAGTAGACGTATGAAGAGGGATGAATGACAAAGAGCAAAGGACCCTTCAGGTGTGGGATTTTCTATTAGTGAAGCTGTGATGTACTGCTGGTGCTCTTCTCCATCCACAAACACTCACATGCAAGCCATTTCAACTTCCTACCAGGTGAGATGCTTTCCCTCTTATTTTTATTAGCTCTCAACTTCAGAAGACCCTTGAGAACATATTTACATCCCTTTAACTTTTTAACCTGAGTGTATAAAAAACGCGCCTACATGTAAAAAAAATCCGTAACAGAAGCTTTCAAAAAAATGGCTTTGTAATCATGTCCAGACCTATCCATGTAGATGATGACAATGACTTTCAACTTTTATTGAATTTCTTTGTGTTCCTATTTATGATAATCCTGCCTACTACCTATTGTCAGACAAGTTTTACTCGATTCAACAACTAAGCCCATAATCAGGTCTGAATCTGGCTAGATACTTCACCATATATAACTTTGTTGGTTGAGATTTCTTTAACTTACATAAACTGAACTGTTTTTGTTGTTGATCTTTTATGTGTTGATGACTGGAAAAATTTGATTTCTACTTTCTACTGTACAGTAACAAAATGTTAAAGATCTCTAGGCACATTAGTATTGTTTGAGGCACTCTGCGATCTGGCGCTTGGAGAAATAGTATTTTTTTAGCTGAAATGTGAACCATAAAAGCTTTTCACTTGTCCTCAGAGTAAATGGATATATCTCAACATGTATATTCAGATGCCAAACACTAAAGCGTCGTTTGAGCCTGGCTGACCTCTCAAGAAGTCGTCTCTCACAAGCAACAAATAACAGAAGGTTGGTCTCTGAAACATTTTTTGTTAAGGAGTGAACGGGGGGGAAATCTCTCTGGCAAAATACAAACACCTATTCATTTGTTCTCCAAGGACATTCAGAGAGGGAGATTATCTTCGTTGATGCTAAGCATCTCCTGGCTGGCTGCAGCTGCAGACGTAGCACACACTCTTCATGCAACATGGTTTTGGGCCGGAGGGAAAAAAATCAACAAGAGAAAGAGAGAGAGAGGAGAGAGCAAAAGGAGAAAGATGATGTACGTGTAATAAAGGAAATAGATCAACAGGGAATCCATGACGGGAATGGAGTGAGTGTGGAATAAAAAGCTGCAAGCTTGAGGAAGAGAAAGTCTATGGGTAAAAAGGCGCACGTCTCTGCAGCTTATCAACAGGGGACAACAGAGAAAACTGATAGACCTGAAAGATTAACTTATATTCTCTGCTGAAAAGCAGCACTCTGACAGACCCACAGGTAATTCAGGATAATACATCTAGTTTTGTGTAGCAGTTAATCAGACATAACTGATTAACTGCTAAAAGATGCATCAATCGGATTTTTCTGACTGTTTCCAAATTGTGTGAATATTGTTATGCAGCAAATTACAAAATATCTGTTCTTAGACTTTGCGCTGTAATAAGAAAAAGACTCCCTTAGAGTCTTTAGATATTTTACTGGGGACCAGCTGGACTTATAAGTCGAACTGCACAACAGACTCATTTATCACAGATCTCCTATGGCAATGCCAAGGTGATCGCTCAGAAGAGATTGGTCTAAAGACAAAAAAGACCTTGGAGATGATTGACAACAGCGGTTGTTGTTCCGCTCTGACAGGCGATCGGGCAGAAAGACAATGAACTACAATAGGCCTACATTTTTTAACCTGGTCCCTTACACATGCTCCTCCATGCTTTAGTGCTTAAAATCGACTTGGTTCACATTGGTGTTGCTGTATAACTTTTAGGTTAACTTTCACGTTAAATCAGTTCTGTAAAAGCAAGGAATAAAAATCGTAATTTACTGTAAAAATATATATTTTCTATTAGAGATCAAAGCTCAAACATTTCAGTTCTTACTGAGATTTAGATGTTGCTCCAAACATTACAATCCACGGCACAGTCAGAACTGATAAGAAGTCCACTCAGGTTCCTGAGGGATTGAAGAAATTACCTGTAATAACCGGACTGAATTCAGTTTTTTTTTTTGTGCTAGAAGCAATGGTAATGTTGGAAGTCCAACCAGGTACTGCATTATTTTCTCTCTACCAGGCCATCAAACCTGCAGTCTTCCTGCCCTTTGCGCTGTGTAATTCACCACTGGGTATAGCGGTGACGCCTCACTGCCCTCTAATTGGTCTTGTTTTGGGGTTTTTTTAACTGCCACTCTACCAGAACAACTAATTTCATCATCTGGCACGCTCCATTGTGCCTGCATGTGGTCAGCTCTGACAAGCAAGACAAATCATTCCATATGGATTTTTTTTCCCCATCTTTTTGCATTTGTTTTTGTTCTTTCTTACCGCTGTTGAAGATGTTTTAATTGCTTTGTGGTCTCATTTTCAAGCAAACCACTGAGAAATCCTCCAGACACAAAACGTCAGCGGCACTTCTCATGACCATTGTTGAATATGAGTTCCTTTTTATGTTTAGCTTTGCAGGATTATAGGCCAAAACAGAATGAAATTTTCAGAACTTTTCTTTATTTATCATGGGGAATTTTGTCCTCCAAAAAACACTGTATAACTTCTTTGTTAACCTACAATAAGAATTCGCTTAAATAAAAGTCGAGCAATGCTGGATCATTCACTGGGTCAAATGGGACAATCTTCCGCAACTAAAATGAAAGGCTGATGCAGAAAGTGTAATGAGAGTTAACAATGGTTGAAAATAGAGAGTTTTGGCATAACTGTCCCATATGTCGAGGCTTACAAACAATACCTTAAACCAAGTTATGTAAAGCAGAAGATGATCACTACTATCCCCAAAACCAAGACAAAACGTCTGAAACTAGCACATTTTTACAAATACCTGATTGTCGGGTCTTGTTAGCCTTCATATTACCTTACTAAAGTACCCAGGCAGCGTAAAGGGCACAATCGGTGAGTCAAGCAGCACATTTTACCATCGGACCACGTAAAATAAGACCAATCTGATGTGGTCTGACTAATAAAACAAAGACATCACTGAAAAATCGATGCATCCCACTCTGACATGGTATCACACTTTAAAATTTATATTCCTTTCATTCCAATATACATGCATTATACACAACAGGAGCAAATCAAAAGTAATAGACAACATTTTTGCTTGTTTTTTAAACGTTTAGACCCATACACTGCAATTTTTTGCATGCAAATATGCACCTCAATTTAACTAGCAGCAGTTGTCATCATTTTATATAATTTTACACATTCTTGTCTGTACACTGAATTCCATTTTTGTATTTTGTACATCCTAGCTTGAGAGCAAGATAAAAGTTTTACCACAGGAGCAAGTTTTTCTCAATCTAATGGGTTAACCCTAACTCTAACCCTGATTTGTTTATACTCAGTCAAACTGATTCCCGTTTGTTTGGTGTCCCTCCTTTCTCTGTCCCTGCTGGGCCTTCTGAGTCAGATAATCATTTGTTCCCTAACTTTCTCACAGACATGTTTACTTTCTGTCTTATCTCAGATGTTTGTAGTCTTTTACAAATTACTTTTACTCTTTGGCTGTCGAAACAAAAACACAATTGTTTTTTTTTTATTCTATAAACGTTTTTTTCTCAGGGTTTATCTTTGTTCCAATCAATTGCCGACACCTCATTCTGTGGCAGAGCCAGGATCAGACTTTTTTTTCTCCAAGTGCTTCTCATGGATGTTTTGCTACTGGAAAAGAATAAGCACCCATGCAGAAATAGGCTGACACCGGTGCATGCAATATGTATGAAACTGCTAGAGGAGGAAGATCACTATGTATTTTGAATATAAACACACTGGTAGAGAGTTTGCTGAATGAGGACCACCCAAGGCTACATGTATGTTCACATCACCTGCTGAATGGGTAAAATAACGATGAAGACCAATTAATAGTTAAGAAAATCTACCTGATGTTTATGTGTTACTTTATAACAACGTAAAACATTATAGAGGATATATATATATATATATATATATAGGACAAATTATGCAAAATGTATTTAACTGCAATTTTATATTGGGAATAAAGTGATTTCCGAAATGAATGCCATAGACAGAATCAATGTTCGATTTCTAAAATCTGTTTTTTTCTTTGAGTTGGGGTGTACTAACTGTATTAGAATTTAGCAGGGGTTGCAGCAGATTTTGCAACCCCATCTGAAAATAATGTTATGATATTGACTAACACTAGAATCTGTAATTCCGAACAAATATGATCTTTGTACCTTGATGTATTATTTTTATACCCCTTTTTTGTTTGCTACAAAATTGTCAAATTTTAATAACGTACCAAGTGTTAATAAGAAGTTGGAATGCCTTTTATTTTTTCCAAGAACCCAGAATCTTGGCACAGAATCTAAAAATTAAACATGCATTATTTGTCTGTCAACACAATAGACAAAACCAAGAATTACTTCTGTTCTTACTCCAAAATAAGAGTCTTAAACCTACATTTAATATAATGTGTCACAAGCTTTAAGAACACTCTTTCTTCCCAAGCAACAGATAATAACAGATTTTGTTTGAGTAATTCAGCAGCCAAAGTCAATACCTGAATAGGTGACAAGCACTGTTTGTCAGGTCTCATGCAAAAATAACTTATTCTCATGGTTTCCAGTCAGGGAGACCCTTTGACCCTCATTGTTAGTTCATCATTTGTTTGATTTCTTGTAAGTATTGTTGCAATACTTAAAGTTAACACTGTTGCTTCTCTGTTCTTCCATGTATTGCCTTGTATGCTGGGCGGAAATGGAAAGAATCTCTGCCTCCTCAGAAAATCAGAGGAAGGATTTCTATCCATGCAGGTGGCGATGTTAAAAAAAAATCCAGAGTCTAGTGTTTCTAAAGAGGGAGAGAGAAAAGAGGAAGGCCACTTGGTGCACTCTTGCCGTGGAAATGACTGGTAAGTGATAACACCACCTGGGGTCCTCAAGCTATCCCAGGTTGTAGAGCAGTGCTTTTGAAATGAGAAATTTCACACAGTCTGGCAAGATAAAATTAATTGATCCTTGAGGGCAAACTGTGCCTCTTTGGTAAGACCTGATGGGGGGCGGGGGGCACCAAGAGGAAACGCAGAATTATTTAGAGAGATTGGAGAGAAAACAAATTAATACGACACAACGAGCTCTGCTAGTGGGAACTCTCTAACTTCCCTTCATCAAATTTAGTGTCCTGTTTTGAACATCTTCAAATTCAAACGCTATTGTTTCTGTAGCTCTCTGCTGGACAACTGTGTACCATCAGTACGGTGTTTCTTGAATAATCACAATCATTGGGCAAATTTTTAATAGCACTTTGTTTATTTTTTGATAACAACCTTAGGTCACCAAAATAATTTGAGCAACCTTAAAAGTACTTTTTGGAACACGACAAATGGGTATGACGATTTTTTTTCCCCTTGCCTTAATAAATTATTAATTTAGGTAAAATTAATCCTATTTTACCTTAATTAGATTAGACATTAAACTATGTCTTCCTTTTCTCCGTGTCAGGTTTTAATGTTTAATTATTAACTTTTATTGGTTTACAATCATTAAAACAGAACCCATTATTCAGACCAAGTGGGTTAAGAAGATATTTGGTGAAAGATTGAAATAGATTCCTAACTCAGCCAGAAAATCAGAAAACAATTTTTTAAAAGCTCAATTTTAGTCAATCCACTTCAGTCTTCTTTGGTCAATAATGCTGCTTCCTTGTCTCCCATCTCTTTTAATCCCCTTTTCCAATAAGGACAGTCATCATTCTGCACTTATCTACACTTAAAGGTGACTAAAATTCAGTCAGGCTGATTCTTAAATGCATTGAGATCGAAGATGTGTGGCTGGTTAGACGCTTTACGAAAGATATTTATCGTTGTAAAAAAGGCTTTAACGCAGAGTCCTGTCTCTTGCTGCCTTTCCAAACTCCAATAATGTCAGGCAAACTTTGCGTGCTGAGAAGGACGTAGATTAATCTCCAGTATGCTACGGCAGGCCAACCAGACAAAAACCTCTGTTCTCTCTGATTCTCTTATCTAGCTGACAAGGTCTTGGTGTTGGCCTGCGAGAGCGGCTGGCAGCTGCAGTGATCGGTGCTCATCTGAGCGTTGTGTTAATAACTGAGCAGCCAATTCTCCCTCAGCTCATTCCACTGTTCTGTGCTAATCCTTAGGACTGGGCTATTGTTAAATGCAATAAAAACAATGATACCCCTGGTCGTTATTGTAACTTTTGCCTCCTTCTGACACCCACATAGTTAAGGGGAGATTTAATTGAAGATAGCATTGACACTTTGAATTTTATGCGCCAGGCAGATGAAAAACCAAAGTGGTACAATGTCAGTAAATGTACCAGAAGTTAATTAGCATTGTATAGATAATCCTTTCATTGATTCAGTTCTTTCAGAAAAAAATCTATTTTGTCTACATCTAAAATTTCTAGAGAACTACAATAGTGGAGGAAGAACACCGTCCTTAAAGAAAGTTTGATAAGTTGCACAATGGTTTAACATATACATCTGTATAGAGCAGGCAAGTGGCTATTATGCTATATACTCTAATGCAATAAACCCAAGTTCTAACAACTGTTTCAGGGGTTTAAATGGTTTCCTTTAATTATAATCTATCAGATTTGTTTTTTATTTGCAATTCTAACGTTTTTCATCTTGCCTAAGAAAGCTTATGTTTTCGAATTCCAACCTGGGATCTAACAACATAGAGTTTGCACATTATTACTGTTCTTGCTTGTGTTTTCTCCAGGGAGCTCCATTTTCTTCAAGCAGTCCACAGACACAACGGATACATTAAGAGATCTCTACAAAAAAGTTCTTAGGTATGACTTTGTGCATGGTTGTTTGTCCCTTGTGTCTCTGTGTTGCCCGCTGATGGAATGCTGACTTGTCGAGAGTGTACCCTGCCTCTCACACCAATGACTGATAGAGATAGACACCTCCAACCCTACTTGGACGCTTGGCATAGATTATTGATTGATGACCCTATCCCTCCAGAAGCTCCAAGCCAGAAAAGATCTTTCTAAATCAGAGCTGATCTTTGCATTAAATTCATGTTGACCCTAAAACCTCAGCCAGTCTTGGCTGTTATCTCTATGCAGTTTTATGGGAAAACTTCATAGGGTTCTCAATGCACCTGAGCGATAATTGGTCGGCAAGTAATTAATAAAAGTTTAAAGCCAGTGTATTGTCTACCTCATTTCATCATTAAATTGTGTTTGTCTGACAGAGAAAGAGGCCCCAGTGGTTTTCAGGACAGAGATGAACTCATGCTGCCTGATGTAAAAATGACATCAACCTTGCTAAATTAAAAATAAGGAGCTTCTGCTGCATGCTTGTGTGTGGTAATGTAAAAGGTGTTTGCCCCTAGTGTAACATGAGGAAATATTGAAGCCACCCACCTTCTCCAGTCAGGGACTAAAAGTTCCTTACTGTAGGGGAAGTGAGCACACTTTGCTACATTACCCCATCATTGCTTTCTTTTTTTTCCTTTTTTTTGTGGTATTTTCTAAAAAAGTAGGATGTGATCTAAAACATTGTGGTGCCAGTGTATGTAGACATAAGTTTCCATCCTGTTATGTTGTATTGAGCTATTTTATGTTTTTCGAAGTCCTTTAGAAAATGTAGATTTTGTTGTCGTTAATTGACCAACTAGTAGTGATTGGTTGTACAATGTAGCAAAAAATCGTAACTATTAAAAAGTGTGTTGATCATGTGAATTATACACCTTTTGCTTATACATCTCATTGCCTTCAGATGTTTCCTTAAAGGAAATTTTGATCTGTTTGCAATTTAATCACCATATGGATCTAGACGTTCTTGATAGACAACATCATTGGATGAGAGGGATAGGTCATCCATAAAGTTCTGAGAATTTACAGAGTGGGGCACAACTACAAAATGTCACTCAAATCGCCACTGCAGATCACTCTGAACATGCCAACCTGGAGATGAAAATTAATCTTTACAGACACTCAATCTGAGCTTTTGCAAAGAAAAATTACAACGTTTTATAACTATATAACATGCAAAGCCGATAGAGACATACATAAAAGTGTTGAAATGTTATCCTACCCATACTTCTCCCTTTGCCACTCCTAGCATATTCTTTTGTTCAAAAAGTCATCGATCTAAGCAACCTAAGCAAACAACTGAAGAAAAGGTTTTTCATTGGATGTGGCTGCAAAGTAATTGAATTATATACAAATCCCCAAAGCTGATTAAAGCTGAGCTTTAATCCGTTATAAAAAAAATAAAATAAAATAAACTAGTCTATTGTCTATTTCAACACTAGACTTTACTGTATCTGTATATTTATTTTCATACTGCAGAGATTCTAATACAACAATTTATTAATAGCTTTAGTTGACTATGTCAGTAGGAATATTATAAAAAATAACACCGTGAAAGAGATTTTAACTCCAACCACATCTTTTTGCTGTTCAGGAGGACATACAGTGGGATATTGCGATCCCTAATTCAAATATTGTGTGCTGCTGAATTCCTTGCTGCAGGCATTTCCAATCATAGTCCCTGTGCTGTTGGTTGTTTGAATGCTAGCTGGTCATTATGACCCTGCAGCCTTCTTTCCTGTTCTCTCTCTTCCTCCACCTCCTCTGTCTGGCCAGTCTGGACAGAGGAGATGAGGAGTGTCTCATTATCGCCAAAGCTTCCTATTGGATCATTTCCAGGCTGGAACCGGGCTGGATTGTGTGGATGTGAGCTGGAAGCAGTCAGCTGTCACCTCTAAGGCTACATCTGGCTCTCTGTGGCTGCCTGTTTTATCATCCTCCCTGCTTCTCGTTTCAGTGTCTTCTTCTGCATCAATATCCTAACAATGAAACTATTTGAGTTACTTTTTTTGTATGTTAGGGGAAAAGGTCCTTTAATCTACAAGAAAGCTTCACTAATCCAATTCAGTTTGTTTTATTAATCCCCCAAGAAAGATGCTCAGTATAATCTAATTCCTTTTAGTGATGGTTGCCAGGACATTCCCAGTACAGACCAGACCAGTGTCACTTTTTTAAGTCGCTGACTGTATTTAGGGCCACAGCTGCCCATTAGTTTGTCGCCCTGTCTTTTTTTTATCATCATGTATATTTATTCATCCTTCTCTTTTTTCCCAAAGATTGTTTCTCCTGGACTATTTCCTTCTATGTCTGGTACAATCGTCCTCCCTCCCTTATCTTTGTTTTTCGTTTGGTCTGGCCTTCTGTTCTTTTCAGATATTTGCCCTCATATACCTCAGCCTTCCTCTCTTTTACAAGGCCTTCCGGGCAGATTTAACCAGTTCCCTTCAAATCAAGGCTTTCCTCTGCATCTGACTGAACAAAGTAAAGATAAATGGTTTACCTCTATTTATTCATGGTCTGGAGTCCATCATTAAATCATCAAAACTGTGTGACTTGAAAATTATATGTATACTCAATGTCAATCAATTGCAGATATGTAATAATACAAAAAAGCAGTAATTTATATATTTAGATTATCAAAATAAAAAAAACCTTGGGTTTACAAACTTGTACTACTAAAAAGCTATTGGTACCCTAGATCAGATTTGAACACAGCCAACGAGTTTTTAAGATACAGACAATGTGTGATACTAGGTCTCTAAAACAGATGCAAAGAGATTGTCATAACAATTTGCAAAGAAACTGTAATGTTCACCATCCTATAGATAGACAGAGACAGACAGACAATGCTGACAACCATGTTTCATTTTCCTTTGAAATTTATGGAATCGTTTCTCTATTAGGCCAGTTGCCGCATGACAGGATGTGGAAAAATTACACAATCTCTCCAAAAATAAACTAAACAGATTCTTTAATATTGTCTTGCAGCAACTACTTCCACCCAGCAAACTTGCTGTATTTTAAGAACTCAACGGCCAGTGTTGTTGCCCTTATTATTCACCAATTAAAAAGATCTCTGACATCTGGCCTTCATTATAACAAATTTTCCTTGCTCCATGTTGTCTTTTTATTACTGCGCTTTTATTTACTCTCTGAGCTAATGTTGCTTTTATTACAACGTGTAAATGAGAGTTACTAATTCCCACTGGACCGTTTTGCAGAAACAAAAGGTAATGGAGAAATCGAATGAATGCAGACAACCTCAGCTCGCTCATCAAACCCTCATCAACCCCACACTACAGGTAGGACATGCCCGGTGGACCACCACTGAGTAATCACCTACATTGAGCAAAAGTCTCTGTTGCCATGGTAACGTCATTTAGGTATAACATGATCCCAAATGCACATCTTACCTTCCGGCTAATTTTCCAAAACTCATTCACAAGACAGGGCCAATCCTCATGCTGTAGTAGTAAAATATGTTTACACAGACCTCTGAGCACGTAATGAAGCAAGCAGGTTTATGATTGTTAAAAAAATACAGTTATACTGATTAAACTTCCTTTTTCCTCAAAATCAAAACATGTTTACGGACATAAAATGTTGTATAATTGATTCTAAAGTAAGGCTTTTATAAACATGTGGAAATCTGGTAGACTATAACTATAAGTGTATATGCCTCATAATGACTAGCCCACCAAAATTACTCAGAGCACATCAACAATTCATGTAGAGGAACGTCATTTAAAGCAGTGCTCTCACTGCCCTTTGTTAAAAAAACATCTTTCATGATGAAATAGTATGAAAAGATGATGGGTATTGTGGTGACTTAAGCAAAAAGTTCCATATTTTCCTTGTCCATTCATGAAACTTATCTCCAGAGGGTTTTTTCCACATTGGGAGCTACAAAATTCTATCAAGCTCAAATAGGTTTGATTTTGGAGGTTGGTTTTCCAGCGTAGGATAAGCTTGAATTGTGGTGCTCTGTGGGTTGTTTGTGAACCTCTCAACCGATTCCCCTTCATCTGAGGGAAACAGTTTGGAGCAGATGGTTAAAACTGGTGAGTTGGGTGTTCCAGTAGAGCAATGATCCCAAACAAACCAATTAAAAAATGAGCTCTACCAATTTTGCCGAAAAGACCGCTCATACAACCAGTCAGAACTATGATAAAATAGCTTATCAGGGGTTTAAAAATGGTGTGGTTTTGCTACAAATATGGAGATGGGTTTAAAAAGGTATATTTGCATTTTACGTATATGTGCGAATTTAAGATAATTTAAATTACAATACACAAAAGAATAAAAACACAAATAAGATAAAGAATTAAAGATGTGTATGAACGGGTAAGTAATAGATCTACTGCCCAAAAAAATTCCAAGAACAAAGATGCGAGCTTGTTAAAGAGATTCAAGAGGTTTGCAGTCAAAGATGTAGCTTAAGGTCTTAAGTGGAGAACATAGTAGATGCTATTCCATGTAAAACTTTAAGAAGTATATGCTTAAGTAAAAATGTATCAGTCTTTCCCTTGTTCAGTGATAGCTGGCATCTGTTTCAGGCAATCGCCACTCTGGGCAGTAAAAAGCAAGTATGAAAAAAAAGAGAGATGGAGGTAAACACAATTTACCGAACACAGTCTCCCTACAGGTTTGCACAGAAAGCACCAGGGCCTCAAATGTTTGCTTCTGTGTCATTTAATGGGACTCTGTGAATCCCAGAAACAGCAACTGCAATCAGATATTTTCTTGTAATCAAGTATTTGTTGTCTCCTACAGTTACATAAACTCTGGCTGTGTGTAGCGAGAGAGATCACATGCTGGTCTCATTAATGCATTGCCCATCATCAATCCAATAGCTGCGTAAGCCAGTTAACTCTTTGCCTTGGTTTAAGTTTGCCTGAGGACAGGTTTACAATCCAGAATGGATTTTATTTCTCTGGATGAGTCCTTGCTTTGCTCTTTAGATAGCTATTGTGTCCTGCGGTCTGTGAACAATTATCTTGCCCTATGATTGCTGCAGCCCAGCAGCAACATGCAAATGTAGATTAGAGAGAGGAAAGGAGCAAAAAGCCATAGCTAATTGCTGAAAACACTGGTTTGAGTTGCACAGGGTTAAATATTAAGTTCAGCACCCTCCTAGATAAACAATATGGCGACATAGTAAGTGTTGTTGGACAATGTATTTATACATAGTAGAGTGTGAAAGTGTGAACGCGTTAATTAACAGTTGGCTGATGCTGGGCCAAATCACTACTGACTTTGTAGGAGAAGCTAAAACAACTGCAGCAGAGGGTTATTGTCAAAGAAAGGGAGCATGTATCAAGAAACTGAACAAAGAGCCTTGCACTTTTGGATCATGTAATCCAATGACAGTCTTGGTTTAAAAAAAAAAAAAAAAAAAAAAGAATCGAGACGTTTTCACAGAAAGGGAGTTTCCATTTACGTTGAGTCAAAATATAAAAGTATAAGAAAAATTAGGCTTCCGCACAGAGGGGAGGCGCGCTTGTGCGAAGGGTGGAGCGAAATCGTTTACATCCCAGACTCATGCATTATGAACGAGATAATCATCACCGAGGCAATTTCAAAGTGGAGGCTTTTCAGAACAGCAGGCGAGGAGAGCATTAGCTGTTCATTAGCAGGCAGGCAGGAAGCCACGAGCACATTGATTAGGTCTGTGTGGAGCTCCACGGCTGGCGTCTGTGGCCTGTGGACAGAAGAGAAACGCCGTCTCGCCTGCGATAAACTGCCAATGCAGTATGTTCACCTGATTTATTTTAAGAGAGGTACAGCCTGTTCATGTATAATAATAATAATAATAATAATAATGTATACTTTATTGATCCCGTAGGAAATTGTTTTTGGTGTACACCACACCGAGACAGCCCTTTTGCAGGCGCCAGGTAGGCAGTAGCGCAAAGGGTCTTGCCTAAGGACCCACACTTGATGCTGTGGTATTTTACCATGGGCTGGATGCATCAATGCCTACCTATCATAGTTTGGCCATTTCTCTCTGAACAACCCCCTTCCACCTTTCAGAAGCTTGCAAAAGTACTAAACAACAAACCTCAGGGATTGTTAGGAGCATTTCTTGTAGACCAACATAAAATAGTGCTTTATTGTCAAGTTCAATACATGTTTAAACAATTTGTACAAATAGACAGTAAGTATGCTTTACTCAGCAGCACCTAAAGGAAGCCAACACTAGCCTTAAGAACTCACTCATTTAGCCCAAGTACAAATGTAGACTATACAAACAGACGGTAATGGATGAAATAGGCCGATAGCAATTCTGGAGAGACTGCGAACATCTACAGATTAGGTTGTGCAATCTTTTAAAAGCAGAATTGCTAGTTGTACACTCCACGAATTTGTCCTTAAAGACCACATAGAGGGTGCTTTTCTAGTCAGATGAGACAATATTCTGTATGAAGTTATATGTGGGGGTAAGCACAAAACCTGCCCAACACCTTGTGGTGGCAGCGTCATACTGTAGGGACTTTTCTTTATCAATGCCTATAGCAAGCCGATAACACTTAATAAGGAAAAAGATGGGGTTAAATAAGTGGGGTTAAATAAACAGTTTCTCCGGAGAGAAAAGCTTTTATAAGAGGTAGAAAGGGTTGAGAAGGCAGATATTTACCTTCCATCAGAACAAGACTCCTAAATACAGAGCCGGAGTTACAATGGAGTGGGTTTGGAAGACGTTCCAATAATATCATACAGATATTGTGTCCATTCTCAAAGCCTATTTGATTTTTTTTTCACATTTTCTGTCCACATCCTACTAACTGGTTGCTGCTAAACCTGTTGCAAATAAGTTGCAAAAGTTTTAGTCCAATATTTGCAGGCTCTTTTGTTCATTCTAACAGAATAGGAAACCTTCTACAGTACCATTCCCATTTTATTCATTATAGTTCATACAGTCTTCCATTAGGCATAATATTCTGTGGTACACCTTGTTCTCTGTCAAACAGAAAAAACACTTTTCTGGTATTTTTCACAGTATTGTAGCACCAAACTAGGTTCCACCAACCTAATGTTGCCTAATGTTCTCACAGACATTCTCATGTTAGATAGCACCTCCTGTAGAGAAGTGAACATAACATCCCCACATTGGTACTACACCATTTCGAAGTTCAAAATCATTCCATTCTAATGCTGCTGACACACCATGAACCTCCTCTGGCAGTCACTGTCAGGTCTGGCATCCCATGACTCTCTTCAGTGACATGGGATAAGATTTGATCCGGTTGTCTTCATTGTAACACTGTGTCCTCCCAGCTACAGCGCTGCTGAAGCTCAGGAAGGAGATTGAGATGACTGTAAAGGTAAGGCTACTACAGTAGAGAGGGAACCTTATCAGAGGGTAAATAGGCAGTCTTATATGCTCCAATTTTTATATCTTATCATCCTGGAACTACTCATTATTTAAAAATAGTATAAGCTTTTCACTTCCTGTTTCTTTAATGGAGCGTTTACGTTAGAATAGGGCTCGTCCCCTGTGGTTACATCTAATGGCAACAATATCCTCCCATTGCTTTTCCTTTCATTGCTGAACTACCGCTCTGTCCATTGCTACTTGTCTGGGCGGGTCTGAGACAAAAAGGGCAGTGGCGGGTATTATATGGCCCTCCAAGCTGCTGTAAAAGATGATTTATGGCTCTGCGCTTTCCAGGACGCAACAGTAGTTTCCTCCGGTACTGTAAAGCAGCATGTTCTGTCGGTGTCAGGGGATTGATCTGTTAGACACTTGGAGGGAGACGACACCATAGAACGCATAGCAGATTTCTTTTCATGTTCTGCACAGGAGATTAAAGTTTTAGCTTAGACAAGCTGCATGGAAAAAAAAAAAATCTCACCGGGCAAAGGAGGGGATTGAGGAGGGGAAAGAAAAGGAGAGTCAAACAAGGCCGGGGCATGAAGCCTTTTTTTTCCTCTGCTCAGTTGGATTCCCATGTGTGAAAATATGACAATCCAATTAGCATCTAGTTTTAGACCAATCCACAGCTCAGTGTCAAACTTGAAAGGAGATAGAACAGGGGCAAGAATAAAGCCTTGACATTTCAGGTGAAGGCACTCATGCTTGGCATCAATTAAAAGGCACATAGCAAATGTACACTGACTGGCCACGTTTTAGCTATTAGCACCAGGTTGGACCTTTTTTGCCTTCGGAGTTGTCATTTCTTTGTCGAATCAAATATTCAGCAATATGCCAGAAAGATCCCTCTGGTATTTTAGTCCAAACTGACTGATTTACTCAGTTTACATCCCACAGATTCTCTAATTTATTGGGATCCATCAACTCTATTGCCATGTTCTGTAAACCAGTTTGATTATCTGAGCCTTGTGACATGATGCAATATACTACTGGAAATAACAATCAGAACATGGGCATGATAGGGTCATAAGAAAACACATAAAGCAATAATTTTTAGGTAGGCTGTAACATTTTAATGATGCTCGAATGGTGCTAAAGGACCCAACGTAAGTCAAGAATATTTTCTCATTAGACCACCATACGATGTCAACGGATTAAACAGATTGACATTTCCAAATGTTTTTATATCTTTACTTTCAGTTAAATTTGGCTTTTAGCTAATAAATTAAATTTACCTTAACCACGGTTGAGCTTAACTTGTCAGTACAACAATGTTAAGAGCCCCACAATAATAGTGTAATGTTTTCTATCAGATCATGAAAACATGGACTTCAGTAGACCCATGAAGGAATCCAGAGGTTCATAAAGTAACCAAACTGGGAATTTTGAGGTCAGGTTAACACATCAGACTTTAAGTTCTAACCATTCTATACGTAATGTTGCAGTGCCACATGGCACATAATCATAATGAATTACACCCAAACTACCAAAGAATACAGTTTTTATATATTAGAGGGATGCTGGTCTGCAACAAGGTTCAATTAGCTGACCCAAGTCGAAGAAACAACTGTGATGGGAGAGCCTATGATTTCCCAGTACAGAATTGCACAAACCATTGCGCTGCAGCTAGATTGTGCTCCATGAGTTCCCCAAGCAAGCAATTCATAATGTATGAAATGTTATTTGTAGAGCAAAACAAGACTCAATAAACCATGCCAACTTCGTCCATTTCTCTGTGGCACAGTCATTAAACATGCATACCCACTATATCCATTTTTGGCAACTTACAGTGATTAGCACGGGCCCCTCTCTGGTTTGAGGCTATGCATATCTATTTGCAACAAAATGCAAAGTGTTTTGAATTGCAAAATCTTTGTTTCACAATCAGCATCACTTTGTTTTTAAATTTTATGTATAAAAGTTTATTTGTTTGAACAAATCGTAGACATCAGCCGTCACATGCCTTAATGAGCTTAGGCCACGAATCAGTAACTGTTCCTCTACTGTTCTTCTTCTTTGTGAGATACTGATCACTTCATATCAAGAACATCTATCAAGAGCTGCAGTTCGACATATGTTCGGAAATTCTCACGTTTGGTCTTTTATCCTGCTTTGACCGTGGGAACTATGGGACAAACTGTTAACTTGCAACATGATGGATTGCATCAAAGGACATCTTTTAGTGATGAAAAGTGCAGGAAAAGAAGCCAGCTAATCTGAAGACATAATTAGCCCTGACCAAATCCCAGAAATTACTTTCCTGACTCAGAATCATTTTTTGTTGTTAGTCTGGCTCCTGTCGTACAGTTTTTGTTTCCTTTTGAAAAACAATTTGTTCACAGGGACAGGAGTGTGATTAGTGAGTAAGCTAGTAGATAAGTAAGCTACTTTATTTTTTTATTGCAGGATGTTTTAGTGGAACAAGGCTAATGTAGGATGGCACAATTGTAGTTTTTACACATCTTGGATTGACTCCAATGCCATTCCCAGTGATTTGAAATGGATTTATGCCCAAATATTTTGTGGGAACGTGCCATACCTCAACAGTATATCTGGTTATTTTAAAGCCAAGGAGGAAGTTTTCACCAAAAAATAAATAACAGCTTTGACTGCCTCCATTCACAGAAAACTGCAATAGACTGAGACACAGCCAATGCTTTGATTGTCCATCAGAGCTTTATTGGGGTGTCAATGTTGAGACCTAGAGGAAATAGGCTATATTATTTAATTTACATGTTGATATTTTACACTGTAATAATCTAAAAAGAGCTTAAAAAGTCAAGACACACAATATTTAAATCAAATTCTCATTTTATTTATGCAGCGTCTCATATTATTTTTGACAAGGAGGTCGGAAGTTATGCCTGACGTCATCGGCCAGTGCATTATAGGTCAGAGGTCATGCCTGACGTCATCGGCCAGCGCATTAGGGAAGAGGAGGGTTTTTGTTTACGTCTGTGCGCTGTACATGTATTGGAGTGAGCTCGTCATTAGCCATGAATTACTTTAAAATACATCCACCTGATCTACCATATGAGTAAAATCAGTTTATACTAAAAATTTCTTTGACCATTAAAGAAACAGAGGTAACACCTAATTCTCTACATTATTCCCATCAGTCCTAACACTAACCGCTCATGTTCATGAATGCATGCATGCACAAAGGCGAATCGGATCAATGCCTATTACAGCTGCACTCGCAGCATGAAAGCATCTGATGCTCCTGCTCTGACAGTGGGGGGAGGATGACACCCCCATCCTGTTACTTCACACATGAGATTGATGACCTCCGACCTTGCAAGTAGTGACCTGATCGACAGAAGTGAAATGAGCATCCAACTGAGTGATAGAAGCAGCATGTTTTGGGGTCACAGGTCAGAGCAGGCTGCAGTGTAAAGTAGGAGAGTCCCATGTGAAAACAGAAATAAGGGTAAAGGGGTGGCATGGACATGACTCTTTATGTCTGTCGAGTAAAATGGCAGGTTTAAAGGACAGGGCAGTTTGGTTTCTGGATATAATTTTTGTTAGGTACAGGGCCTTGTACAAAAATGACAGCAATTCCGTTGGTATTAGTTGTTTAATGTAAATATCCTATTCTCTTCAGTAGTTACAAGTTAGCTTTGTTTTATGATCCCAGTGCAAAACAATGTTTAATTTAGCTTAGCTAAATTTTGTGTTATCGCATCGCAGACTCGAAACAATTCTAACTCGGTCTGACTATTTGATCCACTACCACACAGGATGTAATAAAATACTTAATGTTCAATCTTCATATCTGTAACCTGCTTTTTGAGAAGAAGGAATAGTATTTGTATTGATACATTATGTGTGAAAATATTGATACTTTTCAAGTCATACTCCTGATCAGGGTATTTGTAGCGATGCAAACAACATGAGACAAGTCCGGCCTTGAGTTTCCACCTAAACAGGTTATTGCTTTACGCTCCCACAACTGCGTCATCACTAAATCTCCTCCCCCCGTGGCTCGACATCTCCTCTCATCTCCTCTGTTTTCAAATCTAATCACAGATATTGTAAAAAGCCATACAAGCGCTGAACCGCAGGAAGCTGCTGAAACGACAGCTCTCTTTCAAAGTTCAACCTTTTTTCTTGCTTTAGCTTTGAATTCCAATCTACACATATAAGCCACAACTCACTACCAAAATTACAGTCATTGGTTCTGAAAGACATTTCACCCGCCTCCCCACACCCAACGCCGATCCGTTAGCAACCTTCTACCGTTCGTCTTGCATGACATGTTTGGCAGTAATGCAGCTATCCGTCAGCAGCAGTATGCCGTGGTGTAAATCATTCACAAGGCTCGATGAGCCCCAGACATCTGGGGGAGAGAAGGAGAGAGAGAGCGAGAACACTGGACGACAAGAAAGAGATATTGCTAGAAATATTAAGTGGGATGAGTGATTTTCTTTTCTTTCCATCCAAACTTGTGTTTTCTAATGCAAAGTATTATTTTATAGTTCAACATTAAGTTTAGGCCATCTCTTAGAGAAAAGAGGCTTTACCCACAAAACAAACCGTCATGAGATAAGAGATTTGAAAGACAAAGGAGTGGAAGATTGAAAACACTTGAGCATCTACTGTAACACAGAAATAAGCTGAAATACATGAAATAATGTGAGTAAGCTTATATACAATAAACGTATTCAAAGTATAAAAACAGCTGTCATTTATTTGTATTAAATAGAGCACACTTCTAAATCTGTGTATCAATCGTTCTTTCCATTTCCAATTGTCAATCAAAAATAAAAAAAGGAAAAAGTGGCTGCTTTTTCATATTTCAATTTAAAACTAGGATCACAAATACAAAGTCAAAAAACTGAATTTGATTTTAATATTTACGTGCACCAGAAATGGCTTTGCGATTCCACTACACATATCCTTTATTTTATCTTTCACTTTTTTTGTTCTTGCAATTTGCAGAACATAGAGAAGCAGGCGCTGCATAAAGCATAATGCAATTCTTCCCGCTTCAAACATAGTCAGACTGTTTTTTGAAAAATACGATTGTAGCTTACAGTCCACCTTAATGTGATTGCAGTGAGGTGTCGGCTTTGTAGAAACGATGTTCCGTTTATGAATTATTGATACAGAAATGCCCAACATTTGAATATCTTTCTAACTTCACCTCAATCGACGCACGCAAAGCCATTTCCGGTGCATGTAAACCACACAAAATTAAATATTAAAATTAAATTCCGTCCTGTGGCACATTTTTTTGACTTCGTATTTGCGATCCGAGTGTCTAAAATAAAAACATTTTAAAAATGGCCTTTTTTCATTTTTCATGTTAGATTAGAAAAAAAACTAATTCAAACGTCACTTTCCCTTTTTTTCTACTTTTTCATTGACAATTAAAAATAGAAAGAACGAATGATACACGGATTCTTCTAACTAGTGGAGTGTTAAGAGATCTTGTGCCTATAGATCTTGCTTTATCAAATAATTTCTTGTCAAACCTTGGTCAGTCTTACGAAATACTAACGAGTTACTACAGAGGTCCTACTTTTAAATTTACCTGATATGGAGTAAACACTATAGAACAACTGGTTTATGACTAGAAAACTGGGCTTTAATCCCATGAGTCTCTTATTTTCCCCTTAGTCGCTTACTGTAAAAAATGAAAATGTCTCTACAAAAACTGTATTAATTTTATCACTTGCACCTTCCTGGGGAATTGTACCAATTCTATTTAATTAATAAAGAGTAACTGAAGACATAAGATTAGTGATTATAGTTTTATAGCCCTTGTTTTTGTTTGTTTTTCTGACAGGGACCTCTATCACTCTGAGACTAAACTAGATGTTGATCCACAGTGAGAAGTCTCTTGTTCAACATCTGGATATTATGTCATAGTCTTTAACAAAAAATGTGTAACATAAAGGTGAATAGAAGTTGTAGGTTTTACAGTCAGTACAGCACCAGGTCTGACAGATCAGATTTAGCATACAAATGTGAATACACTTTTTTGAAAGGGACGTTTGTTTTTTCAGATAGCCGAGAACGATTTTTCGGCTTTTTTTGGAAGAATGATCTTCTCTGAATTATACAAACAAATATGTATAAGCATGTCGAACCTTAACAGGATTACATTACAGATTCTTTAAAACAGGTTTTGTATGTATAAATTGGATGCATCTATGAACACACTTCTAAATTTAAAGTGAAGAAACTTTTTTCCGAATTTTATTGCAACTCAGTTTGGATTTTGATCTTTATTAAACCAATAACTTTTTTACAGAGGTTCCATTATACTGATATTCCTCCAGTGATAAATGATAAAATGATTTGCTTTCATAAGGATAAAATTTTAATACTTCATTTTTTCTTATGGTTGTGCCGGCTCCATACTGTATTCGAGGTCCATGCATGGCCAGTTTGTTTTAATAGCTCATTATAAAGAGGAGCTCCCTTTATTTAAAGAGGCCTTTTCTAGGATTTTCTAAACAAATAAGCTAAAGAGAAAAAAGCTTGCGTCCTAAAGCAGTAGGACAAAAAATGCTCAAAAACAAGTATGAGAACAATTATTTTGTTTTGCAAAACATAGGAAAGCCTAACCGAGCATCCGAGGCGATGTGCGCCCTAATTTTCTCCACATTGGGCCTCATGTTGAGTGGATAAATGTGTGTCACTTCACTGATGATTCTCCAGTGAGCCCAGTTGCACTGGGACAATGTGTATGCGTCGACAATACAAACAAGCAGATCAGTTCACTGCAGGCACGTCTGCCCGTCGGTCTATTCAAGCAGAGCATTTGTTATGATGAATTTCCTGTCAACTTGCTCAGTTGACAGGAAAGCGGCGTTGTTCAATGTCACAGCCCTGAGCGAGTTATCACACTTTGGGGAGCTGCCCTCTGTTTCCTGAAGGAGGACAGGGCAGACCTGCTCATGCACTCACATATATACTCTTAGATCCGCAGGCTTAGATCTTACCATGCATCAGTAACTGGATGTCCAGTAACATCCAGGAAATTTCTGGATCTTTGGGTTTATTTTTCCAGTTGACAAAATGGTTAAACCTGGTTTAGACCATCCTAGACCTAGACCATAAATTAAGGTTCAACGTGCAATTGTGATGGATAAAAAGGAGGTCCCATTACTTTGAAGCAACATTGTGCCGTTTTGAGGTGTAATAATAGTCTATTTTATAAGGATCATTGTCTTTATAGGCACCATAAAAAGACTTGATATGATGGGCTGCCATATCTGTATTAGAGCTCAGTTAAGGCATGTACTGGTAATCTTTAAAATCCCACATACCAATCCGACTGGTATAGAGATATCTACGGCTTTAACTATATGCCACTGCACCATCACTTTACAACTAATTATATCATAGCATGCATAATTTCATGTTAAGCCAGGCCATGACAGATGTCACTGCAACTCAGCGTTGCCCTATGTGCAACATGCAATAGCTTTATAATTTGAATAAATGTTGCTTATGTTAAGGTGTTTGGCAGATGGATAGGCGTATGACACTGCAGTTGAAATAAACGCTGACGATAAGCTACATAGAAGGAAGGCAACTAGCTAGGTTCAGTCATTAAATCTTAGAAAAAAAATGCAAGCATAGACAAAAGCGCCTAAAGAGAAAGTATAGTAAAGCATGGGAAGGAAAATACAGGTTAGGTGATAGAGTAGACAAAGCTCTGAGAGTTGGGTCTTTAAGAATTGAACACAAAAGGATTTAAGTTGTTTTAAGCTGTTCCATTGAGCCATTTGTTGGCTCACATCAGCGCCCTGAATTTGAAGCAGGTGGACAAGGGTAGCCAATGAGGCTCAACTAACAGAGGATTAATGTGTACTGTTTAAGCTGACTGAAGCCCAGAGACAGTGTTGCAGTAGTCAAGACAGGAGGTAACGTGTAGTACACCAGGTCCGGTACAGTCTCATTTTGCTTAAGAAATATTTAGGCCCTAATTATAATGCTACTGTTTCCAACTGTCTACACTAACAGATTGACACAACTCTGCATGCCAAATTCATGAAGTGGCCCAATTTCTTACTAATTTAGCAAATGGTTATTTGCTCACTTGGGGCACTTATTGGCTGTGTATAGAACTTTCCTCTTCACACATTTTAAAGTTTTAAAAGCTAAAGATACTGGAAAACCGAACATCCTTCATTGCACCATGCACAATTGTATGTAATCAGGGTAAATCAAAAGGTTATAAGAACTTCTTACTTAGCAAGAGGTGTTTTTTTTCATTTGTTAAGCGTTAACTGTGTGTCAAGATACTATTTTTGAAATAGACTAGATCATACAAATTAATAAAAGTCACCAGTTTGATCATAATTTTTACCCTTTTCCAGCTGTGTTATAACACCCGCTACTTCCTCCACCTGTAAAGTTCATAAACCCATATGAAGAGATGACAAACAATCAAAAGCGGCAACTTAATCAGGAATCTCAGACTGGAATAGTTAGTGTAACATAAATACTGTAATAAATGTTAAAAATTGATCTGATTAAAGAGTATGACTTTAATCACTAGATAAGGCTTTGGAGTGAAAGCTCTCAAGCTTTATCAATAACCCACAAGTCTCCAATCTCAGATACATACATTAAAAGCTCGTCTATGGTTAAACAATAAAAATGTGTTTCCGGGAAAGCCCACCAAGGCCTACAAAAACCCTTGTGAAAAACAGATATTACTAACTGACTGCAGCCCAGAACTGCTATGATAGCATGTCATATGTCAATAGTTGAATTTGATAAATTGCTGACAATGCTTATTCATTATTGGATATTGTAAGCTTAATAAACTGCGCGTGATGAAGCAAGACAGGTTGACATAAAAACAGATTTGAGTTGGAGATTCTACAGTCTCAGGTAGTGAGATTGTGGTAATTAGGAAGCCTTTCCATATATGGAAAAAAACCCAGAGGAAAAGACGACAAGTTTGTCAGTTTGTCACAGTAAAAGACAAACTAAACTAATTGATGCGCCCCAAATAAGTCCCCAAACACTTGACACAAATTGCTTCATTTGCTTTCTTACCAGCAAAGATGTTGTTGTTAATGTGTGAAATACTAGTTCTATTCTTCATAATGATATAATCCCATCAGTGGGTTAGGTAGATTTCCCATGGGCCACCACTGGAGCAAACTGGGGAACTGCTGCTGCTAATACGAAATTGCATAATGTCGGAAAACACAAACGGAACTAGACTTTCTACGGAGATTGAATGCATTTGTTGCTTCAGAATTAATCCAATTCTTTCATGATGCAAAAGACACTTGATGCAATTATGCCGTCTTAATGCTTGCTACTTGAGTGCTGGCATAGAATTAAGAATAAGTGATTCACATTCCTCATAATCACATGAAATGTCTGGAGCATACCAGTGTAAGAGGCTCAGTGGCTACTGTGATGTCATCCTCAAGCATTTTGTTCTGTGTAAAATATAAAATAAGCAATTATGTTACAATTCAATTCCTTTTAAATGATAAACCCAGAAATCATCTGAGTTAATGTGACTCAAGTGATTGTAGTATCAAGACACCTGTCTCTGGAAGGTCCATTCACTGGCTAATCAGTAATGCTGGTTACCTTTACAGAATGAAGACAAAGAACAATCCAAGGTAATTAGAGAAAAGGGGAAGGATTAAAAAAAACCTTGAAGGCACTGAATATCTCTTGGTGTTCAGTTAAATCAGTCATCAAGAAATGGAATTTCAAAATGCGCCCAGACAACTTGAGTCATGAAGTCCAGCGGGAGAGGCCAGCCGGACACCTACAACTACTCTTAAGGAGTAAAAAGCTCAAGCAGTAAAGTTGGGAGGGACTCTGCATAGTAGAATGAGGCAATAAAAAATTATTTGGTTTGATGAGACAACAATTGAGCCTTTTAACCATCTGGCAAGATTCATCACAACAAAGGTTTGTATGGGTGAAATGTTAAAACAAATGCAGCAACATATATGGAAAGTTTGGTGCACATTTTTTCCCCATTCTTAAGACAACTATTGCTTTAGAGAAAAAAAAAATTCTATATAATATAAACCCATAACTCAATCCCATAGAGACAACGACCGAGCAGCAGGACTTGAAAAAGCAATTTCTCAACTGATCCCAATGCAACCCAACACTGCTTGAACAGGTATTCAAAGAAACATAGAAGAAAGCTACAGAGTCCGGATAAGCAAGTCTCACTGAGACGTCTGACACAGACTTCATGAGTGATTGCAGCTGCAGGTGCCCCCACTAAATAATGCCTTGTATAAACATTGATGAATTCAATTGTTATAGATTGAAATATTTTGTCATTTTATAAAAATCGGTTTTCACCTAAACATTCATGAGAGCTTTATTTGTTCATTTGTTTTTCAGAAGCTAAAAGAAAGGTACAACATTCAAGGGGGTTGATATTTTAAAGGCACCGCTGGAGGTAAAGTAGTGCTGATGGATTTAATATGCTTCAAAGCAGACCCCACCGATAAACAAAGCAAGTGCTTTTACTTGATTATGGTGCGCCTGCATGGCAACCACATGTTTCGCCTGTTTTACAATGCTTGTTTCAATAAAAACTTTCAGCAACCTGTTTTTACTAAGCCACACATGCTATACGTAAATAAATGGTAATGTCCAGTGATGTACATTTTTATTAGAAAATTATAGATTACATCTTGATAGACAGACAGATAGAAAGATATACAGATAGATAAGATAGATAAATGAAAATATGTAGAACAGGGGTCTTCAAATCCCTAATAATATTGCCAAGTACATAGAATAGGAATTAGAGATTATTTAGAGAAAAACACAAATAATAAAGCAGGCATATATCACATCTGGTATCATAATGCAAACTTTTTCTGCTAATTTTGCAATCTCTAGAATTTCTGATATCGTGTCCTAATCCCTTCTAGTATTTATTTCAAAATGCTGTAAAAGTATGGGGTGCCTGGGTTTAAACGTACACCCAAACCAAGAAGTTCTGTCTCAATTGTTGCAGCTTTTGTTGCAGCCATTATCCGGGACCATATGCCATACAGGTTTCAGGCAAGCAGGATAAAAGTTATGTCCTGCAATTCCAAGCCTAAATGTTTTTCAATCGAGAAGGGGTGGACTGCTTTTCTCCAGGAAAGAGATTAGTTTCTTCCTCAAGTTCTCAAGTGAAGAATTTCTAAACACTTTGTTCACAACTGATAGAAGGACAGACTGGGAGATCAATGAACTGATACCTGGGTTTGAATCAGTCCAGTCAAGTCTCTAGTCTGTTGAATCATTTACCCAAAAAGGAGAGCTCTCAATTTACCAATCCATGTACGTTCTGACTTTAAACTATGTTCATGCAATTCTGATCTTAACTAACCGATCATGGGCCTATTTGAATGACTGAGATTAACCTCTTCCATGAAATGGGTTAGGTCAACTTTACAATAATACTAACTGCAGTTTATTGTCTTGCATTCAGAGTTTCTGTGAATGTATTGAATTTAAATTTGTAAATCGTCTCAAAATCTTCAATATATTTGAAAACATAGAAAGAAGATGTCCACTCAGCCTTTAGAGACACTGTAATCTCACTGCAGAAGTGAAAAACTACACTTGGCTCCATACTGGTGCAATCAGTCAAACCAATATTTGTTATAGGTGACATATTCAAACATAAAAAGCTAGAAAATATGAAGTTACAAGTTCTAAACTTTGATTTCACAATTATTTGAATTTATCAACATCATTGACCAACGAAGAATTCTGTTTTATTTTCTTTACATCATCTTTTTTCTCTTTTCTCGTTTGTGGTCCCATTCAGTTCACTTCATTAAAGTTCATCTATTAGCGCCAATTCTCATGGTGCATCTGTCGGCTATGTGTAAATGATCAACATCTAGTATTATCCAGAAAACATGATTGATTACATCAAGCAACCCTAATCTAGGGGTTAGAGACGACATTTGTTTTTCTGCGTGGTATTATTTAACCATTTACAGGTATAATGATGAAGCATGTATTTTTCGATTTGTTAATTAGTCTTAGTTTGGACCTGGGTTATAGAGACTGTACAGATGTTCAGAACTCCAGGCTGATGAAGTAATAATCACAAAAACGATAGTTAAGGTAAAAAATGCTTCCGTTAAACCCAATGGCTTCTTCCCAACCCTCCAAGGTTTGTATTATGTTTTGTGATTGCTTCAGGTTTAGCGTAGATGAGAAAAGAAAAGAGATCAGGTCCATGTCAAGGTACATTTCAAGAAAAAGTTTTAATATACATCAAATCTATAACAGTGCTCCACAGCCCGTAGGAGTTCAGAGTTCTCTTTCAAACACAATGTGCAGTGTGCTTCATATTATGTAGAAACCTTAAATGGTTGGCAAAAAATATGGTAAGATGATAAATCTCTATCGTAGTATTTCCATCTTTATTACACGTAAATTGGATGAAAAAAATAAATATAAAAGCTTTTCACTAAGCACAAAATTGATGCCTTAATGCCAGTTAGTACATTTTGCCTTAATTTAGCAGTTTAAAGTGGAGAATACATACAACATAGACAAAATCATCGAGCCTTAGAAGGGTGCTATTATTTTACTGTAGTGGGATTACTGAAAAGATACAGCCCATATTGTATTGATGGCTCCAACCCTCAATGCCAATGCTTCCCTGTAGGTGTCCAAATGACACAAATCCAATTTACGGTGTTCAAAGACAACTCTGGATTCACCAGTTCAACCCACATTTCCTGTCACATATGGCACTCATCGGAACATGCCAACACACACTGTGGCTGGGCAAACATGAGTGCATGCCTGAGGTCTCGACAAATTGCCTAAACATTTGTTGTTTCCAAATAAGGACAGGAAATACGGCTTTAAAATATTATACAGGGACACTGTTACAGAATATTTTGAAGAGTGGATAAAGCTAGAGATTTCAGAAAGCAAAACTACAGCATATTAACTAGATTTTAGTTTTGAATGATGGTCTAAGCAGAAGCTAATGGGTGGGTGTGAATTGAATCAGTGGACGGGAAATTGACTCCATGTTGCATTAAAATCTCCCATTGAATTACATTAGCTTTATAAACTTCACATTTATGATTTACTAGTTAAAAATATTGACCTTTCAAGACATTTCCATGCTCATTTTCTTTTAAATAATTATCAACGAGAATTAATAGACTAAAGAACAATTAAGTTGTATACTGAAGCCTTAAATATGCCTTAATTTGTTGGCCAAAGCAAATTTAATGAATCTCAAACCCAATCTCTAAAATCCAGAGCTGATGTTTTCAAATAAAGGTTTGTCTAAGCAATGCTCAAGAACCCAAAACTAATTATCTTTTTAGACCATGAGCGATCAAAACCAACAGCAGTTTGTAGATAAAAACGAGAAACAAACTGATGCAATTAGGTTTTCTGGCTATTAACCCATATGCCCATAGCCTTTAGTCTGAGCACAAAGTCTAATTAGCTCCAGTCAGTTTCATTTGAGAACTCTCACACCTCAGTGAGTTTAATTGGTGTCCAAATGAAAGTTTGCAC